>SNQJ01S0098968.1:0-25009 GCA_010110895.2 Picea sitchensis | reverse complement strand
GGCGGTGACGACGAAAAGACATTAAAAATAAAAAAATTCTTAAAATCACCAACCCGTCGGTGAAAAAAAAAAAAAGGATTGAGTCGCCTTTGAAATGAATACCTGCAAAGGATAACATGCTTGTGCACAAATCTTAGTTTAATTCGTACTAATGACAAATCTTCTCCGAAATCCTGGACATTAATGACAACTATAACGGTTGTTGCAGGATGGCTACTAGCATTAAAGATTAATTATTGCATATGGAAAGCGGTCAGGTGGGTTACAAAAGAAAAATGGAAGAAGATATACCCAAGAGATGTGAAGGCCCAATGGTTCTCTGCCTGGGGGATGGGTTCTCGGCCTGGTGGGCTGAAAATTGAGCCTCTATTGTTCTGTGTCCTACAAATAACACCTACACTTCCGCGAGATACAAAATGATAGGCGGAGTTGTAGGTTGATTGGTTCAACATTGCGGGTTGGTTGGTTAAACATGTACTTTTACAAAGTATGGACATCAGATTGTATAGAACATATCTGAATCCGTTATTCCATACTTGGGCACTTTTTGTTTCACGTGTTCGCGGCCTAAAAACTGAGTATCTATTGTTTTGTTCCCTATAAATAGCACCCACAGTTCCGCGATATACAAATTGACAGCGAGAGTTGTGGAGATGAGTTTCTATATAAAGTATAGACATGATATTTCATACAACATATGAGGATCACTTATTCCATGCTTAGGCAATTTTTTTATTGCGAGTTCGCAGCCTGGCGGGTTGAAAAAATACTGAATATTGTTCCATGTCCTAAAAATAGCACGAAGATTTCCATGATATACAAATTGACAGCATGACCTATGGGTTGCTTGGATGAACATTGCATTTGTACTATTCTAGAACATATGTGGATTCTTCATTCCCTATACTACAAATAGCAACCACATTTTCGCGATATACAAATTGACAGGAGGACCTATGGGTTGCTTGGCTGAACATTATATTTGTATTGTTCTAGAACATATGTGGATTCCTCATTCCATACTTATGCACTTTTTGGATTATGGGTTTGTGGCTTGGTGGGCTAAAAATTAAGTATCTATTGTTATGTGTCCTACAAATAGCACCTACACTTCCATGATATACAAATTTACAAGTGGGCTTCTAGACATAGTCTCTATATAAATTATGGAATGAGATTTTATACAGCATATGCGTATTCATCATTCCATACTTACGCAGTTTTTGGATCCTGGATTGCTGGCCTGGCAGGCCGAAAATAGAGTCTCTATTGTTTCGTCTCCTACAAATAGCACCCAGATTTCTGCGATATACAAATTGACGGCGGGAGTTGCGGAGATGAGTCTCTATATAAAGTATCGACGTGAGATTTTATAGAGCATATGTGGATCCCTGTTTCCATATTTAGGCAGTTTTTTGATTGCGGGTTTAAAGTATGGCGGGTCGAAAAAAGAGTCTCTATTGTTCCATGTCCTACAAATAACATTGAGATTTCTGTGACATACAAATTGACACGAGTCACCATGGGCTGCTTGGCTAAACATTGCATTATTTTTTTTCTAGAACATATGTGCATCCCTCATTCCATACTTGGGCACTTTTTTGGATCGCGGGTTCGCGGGCGGGAGGGATGGAAATTAAGTATCTATTGTTATGTATCCTACAAATAGAACCCACACTTTTGCGATATACAAATTGACACGTGGACCTATGGACATAATCTGTATATAAAATATGGAATGAGATTTTACAGAGCAGATGCGGATCACTAATTGCATACTTAGGCATTTTTTGGAGCATACGTTGGCGACCTAGCGCACTGAAAACAATCTATTGTTTCGTCACCTACAAATAGCATCCAGACTTCAATGATATACAAATTGACGGGTGGACTCGGGCTAATTCGCTGAACATTGGACTTTTATTGTCCTGTTGCGATCCCGTATTAATTTCATAGTTAGCAATTTGTTTTGATCGAGGGTTGCGGAGTTGTCCACAACATATAAATTGACACGAGTCACTACAAACTTCTTGGCTAAACATTGCATTTGTATTGTTCTAGAAGATATGTGGATCCCTCATTCCATACTTGGGCACTTTTTGGATCACAGGTTTGCAACCTGGCGAGCTGAAAATTAAGTATCTATTGTTTCGTATCCTACAAATAGCACCCACACTTCCGCAATATACAAATTGACATGCATACCTAGGGACAAAGTTTGTATATAAATTATGGAATGAGATTTTATACAACATATGTGAATCACTAATTGCATACTAATTGATAGGTGGACTCGGGTTGCTTCTCTAAACATTGGACTTTTATTGTGCCGTTGCGATCCCATATCAATTTCATAGTTAGCGATTTTTTTTTATCAGGGGCTCTAGGGATGGCGGGATGGAAATTGGGCCTCTATTGTTCTGCGTTGTACAAATACATTGTTCTACAACATATGCGGACCTATGGGTTGCTTGGCTGAACTTTGCATTTGTATTGTTGTAGAACGTATGCAGAGTCCTCATTCCATACTTGGGCACTTTTTGGATTGCGGGTTGGCGGCCTGGCGGGCTGAAAAATAAGTATCTATTGTTTTGTATTCTACAAATAGCACCTACACTTCCGCGATATAAAAATTTACATGCCATCTTGTGGACATAGCCTCTATATAAAGTGTGGAATGAGATTTTATACAGCATATGTAGATTCCTCGTTCCATACTTAGGCAGTTTTTGGATCATGGGTTCATGGCCTGGCCGACCGAAAATAGTGTCTATTGTTCTGTCTCCTACAAATAACACCCAGATTTCCGCGACATACAAATTGATAGGAGGAGCTGCGAGCTGCTTGGATGAACAATGCATTTGTATTGTTCTAGAACATATGTGGATCCCTCATTCCATAGATGGGCATTTTTTGGATCGCGGGTTTGCGGCCAGGCGAGATAAAAATTAAGTATGTGGAACCCTCATTGCATACTCACAAGTGGACTCGAGTTACTTCATTGAAAATTGGATCAGTTAGGTAGTCAGATGGCCTAGGAAACGATATGATGGCATACCACTGAGATCCTTAAATGCTGAAGTGGAGGCTAGGTTCTTAGTGATATAATTGGGGCCTGCTTTTTAGAACCTCCCGAATCGAAAGGCTTGGACTTGGGAAGGTGGATTACTTAATAGGAGGGTGTTTTCATCATCGGCATTAGAGCAGGCAAATTTTGTTTACTAGGGACTTCGATTGATACAAAGCCCCTAAATTCTCCCATAATTACCAATGTATCTAGTTCCTTCATCACTCTCATTCTTCGGGAGTAAGATTTTTCATTTTCCCAAAGAATAAGCTCAGTGAGGAAGATGTAGACTTCAACCAGGTTCCTATTCTAGTGCATGAGCCACTAGCTCTAATGCCAATTTGACCGAGGAAAAGAAAGGAACAAGCCACCAAGCCCCCACCAAGCCTCTATTGTTCCTTGTTGTACAAACACATTGTTTTATAACATATGCGGATCACTCATTCCATACATGAGAACTTTTTGGATCGCGGATTCGTGACCTGGCGGGCTTAAAATTAAGTATCTATTGTTTTGTGTTCTACAAATAGAATCTTCACTTCCGCGATATACAAATTGACAAGAGGACTTGTGGACATAGTCTCTATATTAACTATGGAATCAAATTTTATACAACATATGCAGATTTCTCATTCCATACTTGGGCAATTTTTGGATCGTGGGTTGGTGGCTTGACGGGTTGAAAATAGAGTCTTTATTGTTCCCTCTCTTACATATACCACCCAGGCTTCTGCAATATACAAATTTCGAGGAGGGCTTGGGCTGGTTGCCTGAACATTGCACTTTTAGGTAGTTTTTGGATGGTGGGTTCGCGGCCAGGTGGGCCGAAAATAGAGTCTCCATTGATCCCTTTGCTAGAAATATCATCCAGACTTCCACCATATACAAATTTACAAGAGGACTCAGGTTGGTTCGCTGAACATTGCACTTTTATTGTCCCGTAACAATTCTGTATGTATTTCATATTTAACATTTTTTTTTATCGGGGGCTATGGGGTTGGCGGGCTGAAAAATGGGCCTCTTTTGTTTGGGCTTGCAGGCTGAAAATTGGGACTTTATTGTTCCACGATGTACAAAAGCTACCCACTACTCTGCAATATACAAATTGACAAAGGAACCTGTGGGCTACCTAGGGAAACATTGTAGTTTCATTGTTCCTTGTCCTCTGAATAGCATTTGGAGATCTGCCATATACAGATTGACAGATGGACTTGAGAGTTAGCGCATTAAATTATTAAAGGATGTTAAATCTCTTATTCTTAAAAGAATCAAGGAAAGAAAAGATTTTTTTGTTTTAATTCTATAACCGCAAGCATAACAAGGACCAATTTGAATTTTAAGGGCATGTTGTTCATATGATAGCACAATTGCATTATGCACACTAAATATTTGTTGATTTCAAATTATTTCAGGATATTAATTTGACTAACTTCATCGAATAAGCAAAAATGCGAAAACAACGACCAATTTGTATTTTAAGAGCCTCTTGTTTGTATGTGAGGACAGTCGCAGTTCAGACACTATATATTCGTTGATTTCAAATTATTTTAGAACAATAGTTTGACCAAGTTCATCGATCAAGGAAATCTGCTAAAGCAAGTGACAGTACAGCTGCATCACAATGCCATAGAAATTACCAGGCAGATCTACGTCCCAGCTTACTAAAAAAAAACAATTATACTGTTCGGTGTCCTCCAAAGAACAACTTGAGTTCCAGGGTATACAAATTGACAGACAAAGCAAATAACCAAGAACCAACTATACTTTAAATAGTCCACAAGAAAGTTCCCAGAAGATTCCATAGAGTAGAACCCATTGACCTTTGCACCAAACAATTTGATATACAAAGAAAAGACATCGCCGCATTTGTTTTCTGTTGAAACAAACTTTCATCTGAATGTTGAACAAATATTACAGAGAGACATGAGGTATTTTTGTTTCCTCTCAAAGTTTCATATAAAATTTTTTTTCCCCTTTTCATCTGATATGCAAAATGGCATTGTCCTCATTTAAGGTGAATTTTCTTTGTATCTAAAGTTGTCATAGAATGTAGACATTGCTTTCCTTTTTCTGTAGATATGTTTCATACGACAACTCTGCCAACTCAGGAAGCACATTTTGTAATAGCGGATGCCTGATCGTACAGTGCACAGTTGTGTTTCCCATGGTTCAAATAACACCACTGAGGCAATGTCCATAAATATATGGGCATTTTTCACCGCATCACAGACAATCAATCGTATCATCAGTTATCAAAGCAGAGGCAGAGGCAGCAAAATGGCATTTTTCACAAACAGGCTCAAAGGGGGTCGAGTACACATTGGCTACAACTAAAAGACCTTGGGAATGCGACCAAAGAAATTAATACATTGAACAATATAATACACAATTGCATCCCACCCTCCCCTTTAAAACAAAAAAAAAATTAACAGCTCTAGAAATTTGTTGAAGGCTATTTCTATAAGCAAAGCGAGGATGAGTTTGTAAATGTATACGCACAACAATTGTACAACTAGCTAGCTTCTCCATATCCTTTACTGCATCTGCTCGCAACTCTGTTACAAACGTTGACTGGGTTGTCTGAAAGATCGTTTCTCTAGCATCCTTATTTTTTGTTATATTTTTGAACAACATAAGTGGAATCTTCCCTCTATGCAATTGTCATTCCATTGATGAAAACAAATCTGAATACGCATCGAACAATTGTAGCTGCAACATGGAACAATGCAATATTTGTGTAACTTATTCAACATACATGCAGAAGTGAAAGTAAACAACAAAACTAAATATGAAAAGCAGTACCATTGCCTTCTCATTGTCCGACTCTCCATCCTTTATATGGAGAATGCGTTGCGACCCAAATTTCCTGGCCAGTGTGACAACATCCCCAATCGTTACCATTGGGTAAATATCAGTGCTCTGTGCAAGTTGCCTAATAGTCAAGTCTGGGAGGAAGCGGTATTCTGAACAAATAGGAGGAATTTTTTCCACAATGCTTGTTTCTTTGATCGAAATAATTCAATCGCAATCACCATGGTCATATACTATTTTCGGCAATATATTAAAATTTGTAATGGATATCCCATTACGCGGCAATATCTTTTCTGCATGTTTCTAGACAAGTTGTGGAGGAACATTTAGAGTGACTATCATCATGGTGTCCTTCTCTGTCATATCAGCACGCACAATGGGTCTACTTTTGTTTGCCTTCTCCAAGTAGGTAGTATAGACAACCATTATGTCCCCGACGAACACCTTTCCAGTTTGGCAGTTGTTCAAGGCCTCTATTGACAATACTTTGGATGTCATAACTCTAGACCTGAAGACATTTTTTGAACAGGAAAACTAAAGTGAATGGTAGTTTTCTACAAGTACATGCATACTTTTGATGAACTATGGAGCCAGAGTTTCATAATGACACCTCTTAGTCTGTGGAACATGCAGTAGGTTCGGTGTTTCACTTGTACTTGTTGATACTTCTTGTGAGCTGCAAACCATGTACTGCAGATGGCATCATCATATTCGCCATGCCATAGATGAATATATAGACTGGGAAATTTGTCTAGTAAACATAGTAAGAGCAGAGCACATGCATCTTTACCTTTGGCCTTGTCGGTCCGCCGATGTCTGGGATGAATGACTGCTCATGGTTGTCTCACTAGTCCAACTTTTTCTGATGCAAGCATTTGCATATGGACATCAGGACTAAGCAAATATATGCATTCTATATTATATGCCCACACCCGGTTTGTATCTTTAATTTTCTGACACAATTGGTATACCTTTTAGAACATTGTACCACAGAACCCTCTGCTGCTGCAAAAAAGAATTCATCTCCCTGTCCAAGCAACCTGTTTTTTCCAAGGCAGTAATGTGGAAGATGCAATCGACAAGAAAGCAAGTTAGTTTGAAAACAGACATGTAAAACAAAAAGAAATAGGTCTATTTACCCGCCAAAGAGTCCTTTGTCCTATCCAACCATTTTGTTTGTTTAAATGCAGCAATGCAGCGCAAACACAACGGACATGCACTAGCTTAGTATGCAGGAATAAACATATGCAACCAAGAAAACTTACCATGTAGGAAGGCACGCAACTAGATTAACACATATCCAGACCATAAATGAAATACAAAACAGTGCAATATGAAACAACAGTATGTGCATGCACCTTTCTATATCCTCTTCAGCCGATGCAGTCGAGACTCTCTCCTTTTCTCCAACTACTATGTTTGTTTCAATTTGGGAACCCACAAAATTTAATAAACATCAATGGAAGTTGGTATTCAACGGAGAATAAGCAATATGTACATAGAGCAAAACTAACTCAACGAATAGTCTACAAAGGCAGAAAAATGAACCTTTACGCTTCTCTATCCATTGTTGTAAATGTGTACAATTGTTTTCCCTGGCCAAAATATATTACAAGGCACACAATATCACACAGCTACATGGACATAACTAAACGATTTCTGCTTTTCCCTAGGAATTTATCCACATATGCCCTCTAGCCATGTTCTTTATCCTCTACACAGACTGTTGTGCACACGATACAAGTTCTCAGTTTTCCATGGCTAATTACCCACACATCCTTCCAGACATGAAAATATAATCTTGCAGAATCTTTGTTGCACATATCATATGTCAAGAACAACACAAATTTCATCCTGCGCACACCAGTCTATGTAGAGGAGAAAGGACATGTCATGTCATATCCACACATCTAACTATACATGGTTTATAAATGTACCCTGCATACATATTCTTTATTCCAACAAAAAAACAACGAGTATTGTAACTTCACATGTAATCCTCGAACAATTTTGCATGCAACTATTTTCTTTCATGGCAAGACTGCAGCACTAGGAAAATCTCACAGAATAACAGATCTTGACTCCAAAAGACATGGAAAATAAAACAACTGCATATCCACTGGTGGGTGTAGGGGATGAACACCGTAAAGCACCCCAAACAAAATAATAACAATACAAAAATAAATAAAAAAGCTCCAACCACCGCCACTGCACCCCAACCCTGCAAGGCCGAATCAAAGAAAAGAAACTAGCAAGGACCAAACCAGTAAGAAAGCATGAAGAGGCCGAACTGCACCCCCAATGCCCTAAAGTGAAAACCCCAACCAAACAAACAGAACCAGCAACCCGGGAACCAACGAACCAACAAGAACCACCGAGCCAGTGAACAACATATGTATCTCCAATGATTACGAAACTACAACCCAAACAAAAAAGGAACTGTAAACACACAAGGAACACGCGACTACAAATAAGAAAACATTCTTACTTGCAAATTGCAAACTAAACAACAAACAAGGAATGCAAAATGAAACCACCACATCGAAACTTACTCTGAAACGATGAAATGCAGAAGCAAAACTCAAATCACTAGCAAAACAACAACAAGCAACAACCGAGAAACCAACGAACAAGAAACTCTCACCGAACCAGTAAACAATGTATGTAGCCTCAACAATTACGAGGATGAAGCATACAATGGCAACAACCGACAAACCAGTGAAGAAGAAGCAGTCACTGAACCAGTAAAGAATGTATGTAGCTTCAATGGTAGAACAAGGACGAAACATACAATGGCTATTGAACTAGCGGTAGACAATCAAGTGCAAATTCACTGTAACTGTATACAAAATTTTGAGGAAAAATGTACTCTGAGAACCGTATTTACATAAACATTTAAGACTCTCGGGCTATCTAAGCACCTCATGGAATGCAAACATTTAAGTTGTCAGGGGTGTTGCAGAACATCGCGTCATGTGAACATTTACGCAGTCAGTCCTATTGACGCATCTCAGAATACGTGTCAATACATTTCAAGAAATATACATCTGCCAAAGATACTATAAACTTTGGAATTCTCAATCACTACAAAGCTTGGATATCAAAACTTGCAGATATATTCGGGTATCATAAAATGCTAATACAAACATTCTAACTAATGCTAGCATTAGTCAACAATGAAGAAAGATACAGGAAAAATAAATGATTAAAACATACTGACTACAAGAAAAACTTTGGATATGTTGCCATATAGTACATTGGGAATAGCGAAGTCGGCAATAAGACCTCCATTATCTTATCCAATCAGATCAGTACATATATGTTACTTTTTATTATATAAAAATATATGTTTTTATTTCCATAGCTCCAACAATAGGTATTGTGAAAATATTTCGGGTCAAAGGACAAAGTAATATGCAGTCAACGATTTATCGATTGCTATAGTCCCTCTATGCCTACAGCAGGGACTAATAATATATATCATTTCATTCCAAACACAATTAAACTTCTCTCTAGAATATTTATTCAACATTTTTTTTTGTTTTAACATTCCCTAACTAGGCTTAAAAGATAAACTGTAAATTACGATAAAACTATACTTGTGTTCAACTTATCATTTAAACATGAAGTTAATTCCTTTAGTTGTTAGTTCACCTTTATATACAGGACACAATTCATTCGAGCACAAGTTGCATCTATTTCTTTGTACTAGTCAACATCTAAAAGACTTAATCTGGACGAATGTGCTAGAGCTAAACATTGAGAGAGAGATTATGAATTTATCATAATCTCTTTCTTTTAATTTCCAGCTGCATCAAAACCTGGAAATTTCTTTTAATTTCCAACGGTATCAAAACCTGTGATTTCAATTCATAAACAAAATTTTAAATTAGACCATCTACATTCAAATTAGTAAGCGCTTATGGGTGTCTCCATCATTCCTTCAATAAGAAAAGGATTCTTCACAATTTGATCTAAATCAGCTTGTAATATTGATCATATTTCCATTTAAGAGGAGAATTTAAATTTCAATACAACGTAATTATCATACAATTAGGTACTCTGATTTCAATATGTCAATGTTCTACTATGTTCATCATAATTTACAAATTTACATATCAGAAACAGAAGCTAATAATAAGTTTGGCTTGTAACATACATAATTAGTTTGATTACAATTCAACAAATATAGTTACCATAACCCAAGAAGCTTGAATTTGTTGTGTCTTCGGTTAAATTTCTTACACACAATTCCTTCTTCCTACTTTCTAATTAATCAACTATACTGGTACCTCCCAATCAATGCTAAGGGTACTCTTCTTCCCCCTTATCCCCCGAGCCAAAAAGGGGTCAAGCACAAAATCGAGAACACAATAGCTCCCAAGTTTGGCTTGTAAGGAAGAGCTTCCACTTTTTCCACAAGCTTGGTATCCCAACTCTCACAAGTAAAACACAGTCAAAAAAAAATTGACAGCATAACAGTGCTAAGAAAAATGAGATCCATTCTCCTTCTACCCCATTTCTTTTATAGGTAAATTCTCAATGACACTTGTCTACATGTACAAGTAATTCAACTTTTAATTATTTTATTAATAATTATTCACCCACACACTTGTCTCACTCTCCCCAAGTTGCACAAGTAACTACCTTTTTATTTTATTAAAAAAAAACATTTTCCCTCACAATCCTCAATGTGCCCCTATTATTGCTCTTAGTTGTCCCTTTGCTCCCCAAATTCTCATTTAATGAGTGTCTCCTAACTAGATCTTAGTTAGAGTTGGATTAGGAGTCTTTTTTTAGTTAGGATATGTGGGAGATTAACTCAAGATGTTACTCTATGTGTACATCTATTCTCTCATGTTTTTATTTATTTCTATTTTAAAAATTCTTTTATTATTTTCATGCACACATGTGCATTTTACCCAACCTCTAATTTGTTTATTACTTTTTTTCCCTGGAGTTTGATTTTATTTAAATTCTTTTTATTTATTTAATATTTTTATTTAGTCTTTTATTTAAACTTAGACTTGGACTTAGCCTTAGACTCTTGTTAGGCTTATAGTTTATAATTTAATGATTAATTAATATTATGTTTTAACCAGGTTTAAATATTTCATTAAGTTCTCTAGGCCATCTAGATTTATTGACTCACATTTTAATTATGCAACATGCCTTTCAAGATGCACCTCCGTGCTCCAAGGGTGCCACTCGAATTTGACTAGTTTTGGAAGTTTGTCCAACCCTTGGAGTCAACACTCCACTCGTCGACCTTGTGAGAGACTAAGGGCTTCTAAGGAATAAATATTCCACGTTATTGCGTGCCCCTTATATTTCTTCATGACTTACTTTCTCAGTCTACCCTCACAACATCATGTACCTCTTGAACTAGGTAATTGTTAACCTTCAGTTCAGATCACGACAGGAGTGACAATAGACTATGATAGGGATGTTGCCACACCTCTCCCTCAAATGTCTAGTTTCTATGCATGACCCCTTTACTCCTTTTGTGAGTCGGATTAGAAAGCATTTCCAAGTCTACATCCACTGACAAAAATAGTTTCAATAATCCATATACATAAATCCTACTAAAATCAATCATATATCACATGTGCATAAAATGAAATACTCAATCAAAATACAATTCACTCCCTAACTCAATCTGGAGTCCAAGGAAGTCCATTGATGCCATCAACATCCATAAATTGTCATGTGTCCTGCGCACTCTAGAAAACCCGTCAATAATATCTGCCAATACATATACATCTAAAAGTAACAATGAATTACAATACATCATCAACATCATATATGACTCATAATCTAAACAAAATCATAATGCACTATAGCCGGATCACTTGCACACAAGTGTCCTCAAAGAATAAATCAATATAAGTATGATCAATAGTATGAGATGTTACATAATTATTGTTAAAATTATTACTAAAACAATTTTTTATTTTATTTATTTTACTTTATTAAGATGATAAGTTAAATAATAATTAATATAACGATGTAACATTGTTTCTTTATATTCAAAGATGTATTTTAATTAACAACTATAACCATAACTAAAGAAATGCTTCATTTTTCCTATAATTGTATTTAACTATAATGTAATTGACAAAATGTTCACCATTAAAATAATCATCATCTCCTTTTGAGCAAAAGAATTTCCAATCACACAAAATCTTAATTTTAAAGCTTATTTACTCTTTATTATCGGCCTTATTTACATTCCTCCTTGCAACATTAATAATGTCTAAAATTATGTATAGCAAAGTATGTTACTTTATGTTAAACATTCTTACTTGTAAGAAAAAAAAAAATAGAAATCGTACTCTATTCTTTAGTGGATACTATTAAGTATTATCGGAACCTATATTATCTCTCGAAACATAATATGGTGTAGATTTTCCTCGTTGTAAAAGTACGTTATTCAATTTAGCTTATTCAATTAAGTTTGGTTTCATTGCTTTCACTATCCACTGAAAGGTATCGAGAACAACCTTCATACCAAACAAAGAAAATCGAATTATAAATCATATTTTCATTCTTTGAATACTTGCAAACATGAATTTTTGAAGTTATTTCAATTAAGTTTGGTTTGATTGCTTGAAAGGTATATTTAGGACCACCTTCCTACCAAATAAAGCACATCAAATTATAAATCATATTTTCATTCTTTCAATACTTATAAACATACCATTGATTGAAAGGTATATTTAGGACCACCTTCATACCAAATAAAGCACATCAAATTATAAATCATATTTTCATTCTTTCAATACTTATAAACATGAATATTTGAAGTTATTGCATGTGACAAAAACATATAGAGAATTAATATTGAAAATACACTTGTTTCATGTGAAGAAAAAATTATTATGATTGTAGCTTACATTTACATATGCACGGTAGGCAATATAAATTGTTAAAAAAATTAAATAGAGCTTAAATATTCCAAGTATGGTATAAAATTAATCAAAAGTAGAGTTATTATTGTTATTATTATTATTAAGATTTGGTATCCATGTGTCAAATCAATTTGTAACATTTTGCTCTTGCGCGCATCTGATGTGACTTATTTTTTGAGGACACTTGTGTGCAAGTGATCCGGTTCATTATATGATTGATTGCTTCACTTATGGATTCTGATGATGAGACTATGGATTATGGTGTTATGTTATGTTGTGTTATTTATCTACAGACAGGTGCTATTGATCGATTTCTCCTAAGTTTGCAGGACTCTTGACATATTGAGGATGTCGATGGCATCAGTGGACCTCCTTGGACTCCATATCGAGTCGGGGAGTGGATTGTATATGGTTTTGGTATTTCGGTTTATGTATATGTGACATGTGTTCGAGTATATCATGATGATGTTTATGGATAGCTGGCATGTTTTGTTGATGGATGCAGGTTGACGATTTCCTTCTAATCAGACTCACATTAGGAGTAAAGGGGCCATGCACAATAACCAGAGATATTGAGGGAGGGGTTTGGCAACAACCCTACCACAGCCTACTAGCACTCTTGTTGTGGCTTGAACTATAGGTTAATGATTACCTAGTTCGAGAGATCCACAATGTCATGAGGGCAGACAGAGACAGTCTCTCATGAATATTTTAAGGGGCGTGCAATAAGGCAAGATCCTTATTCCTTAGAGGCCCTTAGTCACCCACAAGGTTTTCTAACGGAGTATTGACTCCAAGGGTTGGACGTCTACCAAAATCATTCAAAAGGTGAGTGGCACCCTTGGAACATGTAGTGTGTCCTGAAGCGAATGTCGTGATTTTTAACACTGGTGAGTCAATGAACCTAGGTTCCTACAAAACAATATCTTACTTTGACATGGTCAACCTTAAAATAATTATGTATGAGTAAAGTTTATTAATTATAATTTTTCCCTTAAAAAAAATAAAAATAAAAATTTAAGCATAGTTGAAATTAAAGCCTAGGTCTGAGTAGGATGGAGGACATATATATATATATATATATATAATTAATCCATTAATAAAGGGGGGAAGAAAAAAAATGGGGAGAGAAAAATCAATTTAGAATTTAAAGGAGAATTAAATTATCAAAAAAAAAAATTATTGTTTATGTGCAAAACTTGCTAAATTCGAACTTAGACAAAAAGATGAAATTAAATGAAAAAGGGAATGTGGAACATAGAAAGGAATCTAGTCTAGAGAAATTTCCTAAATGAACTCAACTAAGCTTTAAGAATGGCGTCTGGAATTAAAGGAATTGGAGGGAATAAAGGGACAACAAGGAGCGTTTTTTGAAACGCTTTTAGGTGGGTGAGGGAAATTGGCAATTTATTTAATTATTTAAGTGAATTTCTTGTGCAACTTAAACAAAATCAGGAAATTGATCCTCGAATTTTTGTGGAGTGGTAGTCAAAACACGCAGAGGACTCATCTGCGTAGCTGGGAGATGTTGTCAAGACCCAAAAGGTTTGGAGGATGGGGCGTATGCGACTTAAAAACTTGCAATCAGGCATTAAAATCTGTAACACTGTGGAGAGAACTAACAACAATAAGTATTTGACATTTTGTTATAAGAGAAAAATATCTAAAAAATGATCCATTGATCCAATGGCTAAGAAAACCAAGCCATAAAGACGGATTTGTTTCTAGAATCTGGTTAAGTTTATTACGCACCCTCCCGATCATCACACACTAGAGCAAGTGGAAGCCCGACAATGGAGTTCAAATAATGATAGGCTGTGATAATATCTTAGGATTGGGTAATAGATCAATTCTCAGCAGCAGCTTATGGTCGATTCTTCACAGATTACAAATCATAAACTTGGCGCAAGCATCAAAGCCATAGCACCATTTTCAGAGTACTGATCGCTGGAAAACCAGTCACAATTTGGGTCTATCGGATGAATTTGCATCAGAATGGACCAATTTCACAAATGCATTAAGTGAAGAAGGCATTCCTCTTTCAAACACCAAAAAATATGCGTTGATTTGGGCTGGAGGAGACCGGTCGAGGGCTCTTACAACGAAAAACTGTTACAAAGCGATCATATCTATGCATTCGTGAGAGGTTGGAAGCTTGATTGCTGGAAGTGGTGTACACAACTAAAAATCATAATTTTCTTCTTATTGGCAGAAGAAAATAGAGTACTCACTTGGGACGTACTACTAAAAAAAGGATGGATAGGCCCGAGACTGTGCATTTTATGTAAAAAAAACTCAGAAGACATTCACCATCTGCTCATACATTGTGAATTTACTAGAAGAGTGTGGGATTCAATAACTCTACATTTAAAGCTAATCGTCAGCTAGACTGGGCCTTCTTTGGATGTTTGTATGGAAAATTGGATTCAAAACAAGTCGACACCTAATACTCTTCCTTTACTAACATCATAGTTTATTTGGAAGGAATGCAACATGGCAATTTTTTAAGGGAAGCAGTCATCCTTATTATCAGTGGTCATCAAGATTTAGGGAACTCTACATAAAAAATTGTTTGTCAACAAGACCTAGGTACTGAGACAAAAACCCTTCTTCAGACAACAAGGCTATACTTTGTCCTTTTTTGATGGGGCAACGGGGGTAGGGGGCTTGATATGTGGGGCAGGAGGGATGCTGAAATGCTTGTAGGGGCATGATTACAAATGGATCATTAGTTGTGGTACAGAAACTAACACAAAGGTCGAGTTGATGGGAGCATGGGCATCAATCTGGATGGCAAGTCAACTAAATATTCATCATCTACAGGTCATGGGGGACTCAAAAGTAATTATTGATTGGCTTAGTAAAAAAGGGAATTTACAAGATATCAATATCGAAGGATGGAAGATGAGGATCAAAGAACTATTAAAAATATTCCAAGGCATTAATTTCCAGCATATTTACAGGGAATCCAATCAGGAAGCTGACAAGATTTCTAAGAGAGCACTCCACCCGCAAAAAGGTAAACTGATCTATTTTACATGGGATGGTAATAGCAAGGGTCCAGTCAACCATATAAACATTTTCTAATTTATTGATGTTGTTTGGAGTGGACTGTATCATCAATGGAGATCGATTTTGACATCAAAGGAATTACCTTTTATTGCATAGAATAGACTAAGATGATACTTTTTAGCAGCCCAATCCAGGTAATTTAGTGGATGACAAGGATGGCATGATGACGAGGACCTTCTCTTTTGTATGGATATTTTTGGTGTATGGCAGGTTTTTTATCAGTCCTAATACATTTGTTGGAGATGTAAAAAAAATTATGGTCAATATAATTTTTGAGCGATTTTTCTTTTGAAAAAACAAAATGGATTGGGTGATAAGTATACGGGGGAGAATATTTCCTAATAAAAATTTAATAAAAATAAATTAACATACATTTTGGCAAAGGGACACTAACAAAACTCTATAAAATAAATGTTGGAGGAGAGGAATGGATCACGACTGGTCTGTGTATGGTTATGTTGCCGTAATTTTTTCTTGATTGATTTTTCTTGTGGGAGTTGGGATACCCAACCCGAATAGAGAGTGGTAGCTCGACCTTGCAAGGCAAGATGGGAGATATCTTTTCTCAAGTTGTGTGCATAGACCCTTTGTGGCTCGGGGGGCTAAGGGGGAACAAGATTACCCCTAGCGTTGGTTGGAAGGTACCTATGAAGTCTTCATGGTTAGAAAGCTAGGATCTTGATGGAGCATAAGTGCAGAGGGACATCTTCGATTTTTCTTCCTCGGTTACGGTAACTCTTACCTTGAAAGTTGTAATTATGTGAAGGTTTAATTATAATCAAGTTATAGAATTCTATTTTTACTGTATTATAATTCTGGTTGAATTGACATGTTCATTAATATCCTTGATATCTAATTGAGGATATTGGCATGAAAACGAAATCCATTCCAGATCTGATTTTTTTGTTCAATGGAATAAAAATTTGTTCAGTTTATTTAAGAAACATTATGGTTATGCTTTCCTGTATAACACTCACTTCCATGGATGGATTCTCACTTGACCTTATTAATCCTCCCTACAACCCTTCTTCCCAAGACATTTCAGTCCATAGACTCATCGATTTATTGACTGGTGTGACTAGATTTCTTTCGTTGCCTCAAACTCTCATCGATTTCTTTTATTGTGGAATTTTTTCCTTGTCTTGGAGCATTCATTGATTTGAATCTTTCTTGGTTCCTCATTATGAGTTTTTCCTTCCTGTCTGGTGAATTCAATGGTGGTTCCCTGCTTGTTTGGAAATTTATTTCTCCCTAATTATCTATGCTCCTGGAACGATTTCTCCCAGCCCTGTTTTGGTCATTTCCAGATCTATGTATTGGTAAGCACCACGACGTTGCATCCTCCTCTTGCCCATTAATTCTCCTTCATTGTATTGGAAATGCTCTGGTCTTCCTTGGCATTTAATCCCAAGATTATTCTTAGTGTTTGGAGTGAGAATCGTTCACTCTTGCAGAGCCCATTCCCCGCGTTTAGATCCTGAGCAAATTCGTTGTGTTTTGAGTGAGATTTTTTCCCACACTCAGACCTCATGTTAGTGCTCAACCCTGAGTCCCTTCGCTATGTTCGGCATGAGAACTGCACCCAAGTCATATCTTCCTCTTGGAGGGTTTCCCTTCGTATCAACTAGTGCATCTATGTGGTTTATTTAACCTCAGCGAACTGATATCCTCTTTGCATTTTCCCTTCCGCAACTGGAAATTTCCCTATGCATTTTAACCTCAACAATTGACATTTCTCTTAGCGTTTTTACCTCAGCCAACTTAAATTCTCTCCATGTTTTAACCATAGCATTTGAAATTCTCTTAGCATTTATCACCTAAGACACTGATGGTTTCTATATGCGTTTTCACCTCAACAATTTGGAGTTTCTCTATGCGTTAGCCATGCGACCTCCTTGCGAATGGCCTTGTGCTCTACATTTTTCACCCATTTTTCCCTTGACCTTTGCTCGACTTATTATGTTCTAGCCTAACGTTTTCCTTGTTGCGCATTTATGGGTACCATATACCCACATCATTAGTTATGTTGGTAATACCATGCGAATGGAAGAATCCCATGCCAAGTTCTGCCATCTAATCGGTGTTCATGGTGAGAATACTTATCCTTAGGTGGTTAAGTTGATGGTGTGACCTGCTCAGAAATATTAATGGTTAAGTTACTTCTAGCGCACTTTAATTCACCATATTGTGAGGTACCTCTACCCTATTCGCTACATTAATGATCCTTGTTTACCCTTTTTCCACTAAATTTTAGCAATAAAGAGGTAATTAATTATGAAATTGGAAGGGTGTGGGATGTTTCCAATTTCCTTGGTTGCATGGGATTGATGGAAGACAAATTATTGGTACCCTTTATTGACAACCTCTCGTGAGGTGGATATTGTTTTAGCTATGTAAAATCCTTGTTAATTTGGAGTTGGGATAACTCTGGAGAATAGGATTCTATGAATTTTTTATTGCCCAGACCTGAATTGTCTAAATAACTATTGAATAGTGAATGGATTCCAGTCACTTAAATTGTAAACTTAGTTAACATCCTAAAGGTTTAAATATCCTTACAGACAGTTATCCCTTAGTTATGCTAATGTTAAGTAGTTAGACTTCTCGTGCGCACTATAAATATATGTAATGATTGATATTGTAGACACTAGATGTCTTGTGTGATTTAGATTATGTTGCAATGTATGTGATTAAAAATTATTACTAGCGCTGTTAAATTTGTTAATGTATGATGGAATAATAACTAGTTTTGTATTGCTCCTTTGAATATTGATGTTGCCTGATTGGATTATAATTTGGTTATTATTGTTCCTTAAACGTTATTGAGGTATGATTTATTTATTAATTGTAATCTCTTGCACCTAGTGAAATAAAGTTTATATCTCATGCGTCTTGAATCGTTGACATCTAAATGATGGATTAACTGAATAGAAATCTCGCGCACAATTCAATAATGTGATGTATGACTAGTTGAGGAATTAGACTCCTTGCACGCACTGAAATTTTATGCTGATGAGTGATGGTTTTAGAGGTTGAATGCTCTTGAACATTGAATATTTAAATGTTGATGTATGAATGATAAAGATGAGTAATTCTCTTGCACCTTGATTAATTGATGATTAGGATTTAAGTTTGATCTAGATGGTTTGGACTTGATTGTTAGTGGGATGTAGACACCTCCTTGTTCCTCAAAACAGTCGCCATCCTTAAGACATTAAATGGTTAAAATCAATTGGAACCTAGGCGTGAGCATTGCTTATGTATCCCAGAGATCCGAACCTTGCAGGGTAGGTTGGGTGGGTAGTATATTATGTGATTATTGTGATTATCTGTATGATCATTATGATTTGTTATGGTATTGTGTGTTTTCTCAATGATATCTAATGATGGTCCTTATGAGATGCGTTGAATGTTTAATAATTTTACTTTGCGCATCATTATTAATGGTAGAATGCAATGATGTTGGGATGTTGTTAATTAATATGTTAATACATTGATGTGTGTGTCATGGTTCATGGTGACGAGGTGGAGACAATGTGTCATATTGGATTATTAATGCATTATTATTGTTTCATTAATATATGTGATTGATGTGTCGACGATGTTGACTATTTATTATGATGTTTCAAATTTTCCTAACACAGCTTTAAAATAAAAAAAAATTAACCTGGTGTACATCGCTTGGTTTTCGTAATGACATGGTCGTTACATATGGTATCAGAGTGAGTTCGACCTGTGACTTGGGATCATTACGTCTTCCACTAAATTGATACTTGATTATAAATTGTCGCTAATTAAATTGATTTGTATTCATGTAGGTAATCATGTTTAGAGGATGTTGCAGAGGAAGACAACGTGGTGTTAGGGGAGGAGGCACGATGCCTCTAGTAGCATCCATGCTCGAGGGGTCTAACCACCAAGGAGAAGAAAAATTCCTCAGAAAGGAATATATAGTTGTGGGGCATGTGGTTGGGTTGATGAGGTCCTTCCAGAGGATGTCAAAGGCCTTGATTATCCTTCTGGATAGAGATGAGGCCAGGGCGTCGGTACCCCCTGAGGGTCCACTATGCGCCCCAGATGGTACTGGTAGCGTTCATCAAGAAGGTCAAGTTTCCTGAGTTCTTTGGTGCCACAGATGGTGCATCCTCCAAGGCATGGTTGCAGAATATGGCGATGTGATTTTCACTTCGCAACTATACCTCCAACAAGAAGGTCTGCATGGTAGTGTTTCAACTAAAGGGGAGTGATCTTCTATGGTGGAAGATGCTCCTGCCACAACTGAACATGGTCGTTGAAGATGTGTCATGGGAACTGTTTGAGGAGTGGTTTTGGGAGAGGTATCTTTCTGAGGAATTCATTGAGCATCAAATCAATGAGTTCAATGTCTTATGACAGGGTGGTCGTGCAATGCTTGAGTATGAGGCTCGTTTCATGGAGCTACTTCGGTATGCTTTTCATTGAACACTGATAAGATTAAGGTCAACAAGTTTGTGTTTTACCTTAATGTCAACATTCATGCAAAAGTGAGGATTTTAATGCCTCAGACATTGCACGATGCTTTCTAAAAGGCCCTCATAGCCGAGGAAGAGCTCATCAGCGGGGTTTAGAGAATGACTCCGGCGATATCGATGGGACATGTGACATTTGGTGCACAACAGCATCCAAAACCAACTAGACAACCAATAGGGTATCAAGGAACTCTGAGAGGATCCACATTCACTACACCACAATGACCGACACCTCAACAACAGACTCCCTACAGAGGACCACAACACCACCAACAACATCGACCTCAACAACAATAGTTTAGGCATGTTCATCAAAATAGACTAGGGTTACAGGATGGTGGGCCATCAACTTCTACTTTGGGGACTTGTAGTATTGGACTGAAGACTGGGTGCTGGGCATGTGGAGAGACACATCACTAGTGTGACTACCCAGTTGAGAGGGCAAGAGCAGTCGGATTAGCTAGAACCACCACAATAGGAGATTTGGGCAAGGCCCATCAGATTCATGCAGTGATGAATAATCATCAAGATGAGCACCATTCTACTATACTTGAGACGTCAGGTACCATCCCTAACCAGACCTTTAGTATTTTGATAGATCCAGGTGCTACAAAGATTTTATTTCTGGTGTAGCGCTAAAAATAATTAAGGTAAAGGAAGTCGAACATGATGAGTTTATATTCGTGTAAATGGATTATAGATCCAAGTAGAAGGTTGGATGAAAGTTTACAGGTTGAATCCCTAACCTGGGATATTTTGTCACAGGTGCCAACCTGTACGTCATGATATTAGGATCTTATGACGTCGTGATCGGTATGTACTAGTTGGAATTGCATGAGGTGATACTCAATTGTAAGACAAAACGGTTGAGTTTGGTCAATGATGAGGGACAAAGACGAGTGATTGTAGGAAGAAACTAGGGAGTTTCCCTAAGGTTCATCTCTTCCCTACAACTATGGAAGAGCATGCGCAAGGGATGACAACTATATGCGATCATTGCGTTGAATGAAAAGGGTGTGGTGGAAGGACTAGAAAACCTTCCTGTAGTACGAGAATTTACAGACATCTTCCCAAAGGAGTTACCAGGGTTGCCGCTTGAGAGGGAATTAGAATTTACCATCGACTTAAAACCTGGGACTGAACCGATAGCAAGAACACCTTATCGGATGTCGACCCTTGAGGTACAGGAGTTGCTAGAACTAGGACTTATACATCCAAGTGTGTCACCGTGGGGTGCACCTATTATTTTCATACTCAAGAAGGATGGGTCATGGATACTCTTCCTTGACTATCGTCAATTGAACAAGGCAATGATCAAGAACCAATACATGTTTCCAATAATATATGATCTATTTTTTCAAATGAAGGGTGTGATGATGTTTTCAAAGATTGACTTGAGATCAAGATATCACCAGTTATGGATCAAAGAGGACGACATTCCTAAGACCTTGTTTAAGACAAGGTTTGGACATTACGAGTTTATTGTTTACCATTTGGACTGACAAATGCCCATGGGTATTCATGAGCTTGATGAATGGGGTGTTTTGCAAATACTTGGACAATTTTGTTCAAATATTCATTGATGACATTTTGATTTATTCTCAGATGATGGAAGAACATGATGAACATTTCCACTTGGTACTACAATGCCGATGAGAGAACACAGTGTTCGATAAACTGTCGAAATTCGTGTTTTATCAATCGAAGATTCATTACTTAGGGGATGTTATCTCCGATGAATGTATCGTTGTAAATCTAGTGAAGTTTGAGACTATTATGATTTGGACTACGTCAAAAACTCTCCCAAAGGTACACAGCTTCATGGGCTTAGTGGGATATTATCGACGGTTCGTTGAGGGTTTTTCGAATATAGAAAATCCGATTACGAAATTGTAGAAGAAAAACAAGAAGTTTGTATGGACCGAGAAATGCACAAAATCATTTCGAAGGCTCAAGGAGTTGTTGACGACAACGTCGATACTAAAAGGCCCTGACATGGATGAGGAATTCTTGGTATGCATAGATGCATCCAAGGAAGGCTTAGGCAGAGTCTTGAAGCAATATGGTCAAGTGATCACTTACATATCGAGAAAGTTAATAAAGAATTAGGAGAACTATACGATGCACGATTTGGGGTTGTTAGCCATCCTGTATGCCTCGAGAGTTTGGAGACACTACCTGATTGGATGAAAATTCGAACTAAAAATGGACCACTCTGGTTTACAACACAATTTTATGCAAAGCAACTTGAATGCGCGACAAAGGCGTTGGTCATAAATTCTTAGTGAGTACGATTTAGAGATTACCTACATAAAAGGAATAGTGAACATAGTGGTTGATGCATTGAGTCAGAGACCACGCATATTTTCGGTGATACCTCTTCAGGAGAATCTATGTGAAAATATTCCAATTTTACAGTGGGATGATGACTAGTATCAAGAGGTTAAGTAATTTATCAGACAAAACACCATGTTGGTACCAAAGTTTGAGGGATTCATTGTGGACCATGACGGATTAATGAGATATAATAACCGGATTTACAAACCACCCAACAACGAGTTGAGAAGTTTGATCTTAAACGAATCTCATAGAGTAGTGTACATGTCTCATCCAAGAGTCACAAGGATGAGGGCAGTCCTTAAAGCCTTATTATTCTACAAAGGAATGAAGGCGGACATAATCCACTACATGGAAAGATGTCTATAATGTCATCAAGTGAAGGTTAAACATAGACATCGAGCAGTATTACTACATCCACACACTATTCCATAATCAAAATGGGAGGTCATTTCGATGGACTTCATCTTTGGAGTGTCATTGACGACAAGGAGGCTTGAATCGATTTTCGTGGTAGTTGACACTCTGATGAAGAGTGCACATTTTATCCCTGTGTGTACGATGTATTAGAAACCTGACATAGGTAGAGTTTTAATCAGCATGATTGTGAGGTTGCATGGAGTGCCTAAGAGGATCATATCTGACCGAGGATCAATGTTTATAGGACGATTTTGGACTAGTTTCCAAGAGGCCTTGGGAACCCAACTTAACTTTAGTACCGCTTATCACCTGAAGACAGACAGGAAGATCAAACCAACAAACCAAATCTTGGAGGACGTGTTACTATGTACATGATGGACCAACAAAAGTGTTGGGAGGAGTTCTTGCCACTGGTAGAATTTGCATACAACAACAATTATCAAGGCACCATTAATATGGTACCATTCAAGTTTCTTTATGAGTGACTTCGTTAGACGCCCTTGAATTGGGATCAACTTGAGGATAGGTTCCTGGTAAGACCATAAGTGATCCAATAAATGGAAGAGAAAATTAAAACGATAACACAAAGGATCAAGGAAGCGCAGGATCGATAGAAGAGTTATGTTGATGCAAATCGCACTGACTAAAGTTATGAAGTTAGAGATCGAGTCTTCTTGCGGGTGAAACTGCACAAGAGTTCGATCAAGTTTGGAAATGGTGCTAAACTCTCTCCTAGGTTCGTGGGACCTTTCATGGTTGTGGAAAGGAAGTGGTCAGTGGCCTATCGAATAGCCTTGCATGATTCTTTGAGGCATATGCACGATGTTTTTCATGTATCTTTCTTGAGACATTATGTTAGTGACCACATGTGATCGACATGATTTCTTTCCAGGTATTAGATGAGGGTGCACTGATGGTGGAGCCAATATGCATTATAGACCATCAATTTTACAGTTACAACATCGAACAGTCGATCAGGTCAAGGTCCAGTGGGAAAAGTATAGTCCACACTTGGCTACCTAGGAGGACGCATATGATATGCGTCAGCAGTTTCCATTTTTGTTTGATAGCTATACATTTAGATATTGTCATATACCTTATTTCTACATTTGTATACGGTGAAATTCCAGGATGAAGTTTAAAACAAGAGGGGGTGTATGTAACATCCTTCTCTTCCATGCACCTGATGTGACTATTTCTTTAAGGACACTTGCATGCAAGTGATCCAGTTCATTATATGATTGACTACTTCTCTTATGGATTCTGATGATGAGACTATGGATTATGATGTTATGTTTTTTTATTTACGTATAGATAGGTGTTATTGACTGGTTTTTCCTAAGTGTGCAATACTCTTGACAGAATGAGGATGTCAATGGCATCGGGGGACATCCTTGGACTCCAGATCAATTCGGGGAGTGGACTGTATATGGTTTGGGTATTTTTGTTTATGCATATGTGACGTGTTTGAGTATATCATGATGATTTTATTGATAACTGACATGTTTCGTTGATGGATGCAGGCTAACGATTTCTTTCTAATTAGAATCACATTAGGAGTAAAGGGGCCATGCATGACAACCAAAGATATTGAGGGAGAGGTGTGGCAGTAGCCCTTCCACAGCCTACTAGAACCCTCATCGTGGCTCGAACTGTAGGTTAACGATTACCTAGTTCAAGAAATCCACGATGTCACGAGGGAAGACTGAGACAATCACTCACGGAGATTCTAAGGGGCACGCAATAAGGAAGGGTCCTTATTCCTTATAGGCCCTTAGTCTCCCACAAGGTATCCTAATGGAGTATTGACTCCAAGGGTTGGACGTCTACCAAAATAAGTCAAAATGCGAGTGGCACCCTTGGAGCACGTAGTGCATCTTGAA
>SNQJ01S0098964.1:48716-63168 GCA_010110895.2 Picea sitchensis | reverse complement strand
TCTCTAAGTGAAAGCAAATTAGGAAATGTAACCTTTGGAAATGATGCACCAAGAAAAATCAAAGGTAAAGGAATGGTAAGTCTAAGTAATGGCAAAGGGAAAGATCAAGATGTGTTGTTTGTAGATGGTCTGAAACATAATCTGCTTAGTGTAAGTCAAGTTTTTGAAAGAGGATGTAAAGTTGTTTTCACTTCTAAAGATTGTAAAATATAATCTGTGAATTCAGGACAGTTGATTGCAAAAGGCATAAGAACAGAAAACAATGTCTATGTTTTGAAAGAAGAAAAAGAAGAATGTCACTTAAGCAAGTATGATGAAAGTTGGTTATGGCATAAGAGACTTGGACACCTAAATTTTGATCATCTAATCAAACTTAGAAACACTGGGGCAGTAAAAGATCTTCCAAAAATATCAAAGCCATATGATTTTGTATGCAAACCTTGCCAAATAGGAAATCTTACGAGAACACAGTTTAAATCTAAGAACTTTGCATCAACACAGAAACCTTTTCAGTTATTACATATGGATTTATGTGGACCATCATGGAAGGAAGGTACAGGAAAAGAAAATTACTTCATGTTGATTATTGATGATTATTCTAGACTTACATGGGTTGCCTTTCTGAAAGAAAAGTCTAAAGCATTTGAAAAATTCAAAGTGTTTAAGGCTCTGACTGAGAATCAAACAAGAAAAAGATTGAAGGCAGTAAGGTCTGATAGAGGAGGAGATTTTAGTTCAAGGGACTTCAAATAGTTTTGTGATAAATATGGGATCAAAAGAGAGTATACTATTCCAAGGACTCCACAGAAAAATGGAGTAGTTGAGAGGTAGAATAGATGAGTTCAGCACATGGCAAGATCAATGATGAATGAAAAGAATATTGCTCAGACATATTGGGTAGAAGCAATTCATAGAACTATACATATTCTTAACAAATCTCATCTCAGGCCACAAAGTGGAAAGACTCCTTATGAACTATGGTTTTGAATACCTGATTCAATCAAGCATTTTAAAGTCTTTGGGAGTAAGTGTTATATCAAGAATAATGATGAAAATCTTGGCAAATATGATGATAGGGCTGATGAAGGTATCTTCTTAGGGTATGCTACAAACAGTAAAGGATACATATGTTATAATAAGATGTTGCATAATTGGTTGATTGTATTGACATAAAAGTTGATGAAGAAATCTCAGTACGAGATGTAAGCAGTGTTGAATCAACAACATAAGATATAGTTGAAGTTGAAGATGAACAGGTCCAAGAATCAGAAAGAGAAGACTCTGAGTCAGATGAAGATACAAATACTCAGGCAGACTCAAATCAGTAGACAACATCAAATCTTCCCTCCATAATTACTCAAAAGAATCATCCTGCAAGTCAGATAATTGGTGAGAAAGACAAAGGTGTACAAACTAGGAGAAGGATAATCAAAGACACCGAGCAATCACATAAAGCCTTCATATCCATGGTGGAACCCAAGAACTTTAATGAAGCCAGTAAATATGTAAATTGGTTAAAATCAATGAATGAGGAACTGGATCAGATTGAGAAGAACAATACTTGGGAGCTTGTTCCTAGACCTGCAGATAAGAATGTAATTGGCTCCAAATGGGTGTTTAAGAATAAAGTGAATGTACAAGGACAAATTGTTAGGAATAAAGCTAGATTGGTATGTAAGGGGTATGCAAAAGTTGAAGAACAAGATTTTGATGAAACCTTTGCACCAGTGGCAAGATTGGAAGCCATCATAATGTTTCTTGTCTATGCATGTCATAAGAAATTTAAAGCATATCAGATGGATGTTAAGTCAGCATTTCTTAATGGATATCTAGAAGAATATGTATATGTGGAGCAACCTGAAGGTTTTCACTGACAGATAATCTCGACTATGTATGTAAGTGGAAAAAGGCATTTTATGGACTGAAATAGGAACCACGAGCCTAGTATTATAGACTAGACAAATTTCTACAGGACAAAGGGTTCAAGAAAGTTATTGTTGACAGTAATCTATACATTAAGTCTGAAGGTGATGATTTATTATTTGTTTTGGTTTATGTAGATGAAATTATTTTTGGATGTACTAATGACCCTTCAGTTTAGTGGTTTGCTAATTTTATGCAAATTGAGTTTGAGATGTCCTTGATAGGAGAACTGTCATATTTTCTTGGTTTACAAATCAATCAAAGTTATACAGGGCTATTTATCTCTCAAGAAAAGTATTTGAAAGAGATGTTGAAGAAGTTTTAGATGGAAGATTCATCTCCTGTTAGTACACCTATGGTAGTTGGTTGCAAGCTCAGAAAAGATGATATTTCACCTGATGTCGATCAAAGAACACATCGATCAATGATAGGCAATCTTTTGTACATCATAGCATCTCGTCCTGATATAATGCAAGTTGTTGGAATGGTAGGTCGTTATCAGTCTGCTCCTAAACAAAGTCATTTAGCAGTTGTCAAAAGGATATTGAAATATTTGAAGGGTACAATGACTTATGGTCTCTGGTATCCTAGAAATTAGAATTTTCAATTAACTGCATATTCAGATGTTGATTGGGAAAACTATTTGGATGAGAGAAAGAGCACCAGTGGAGGTGCATTCTTCTTAGGTGATTCGTTAGTAGCATGGTTTAGTAAGAAGCAGGGATCTATTTCATTATGAACTACAGAAGCAGAGTACATTGCTACTGCTACTTATTGACTCACATTTTATGGATGATACAAACTCTTGCATATTTGAAGGTAACTTATGTTGATCCAATTCCACTTCACTGTGATAACACCAGTGCCATTAATGTCTCCAAGAATCTTGTTCTCCATTCAAAGACGAAGCATATACCATTAAAGTATCATTTTCTCAAGGAGAAGGTTACAAACAGAGTTGTTCAGTTGAATTATATTCCTTCCACAGAACAAATTGTAGACATATTTACTAAACCCCTAGCAAAGACACCATTTGAATATCTTCGTCAGCAGCTGGGTGTCATCCCTTCTCTCACCTAAGAGAGTCCATCCTGTCAGGGGGATTATGTGTTGGTCGAATATCTGATACCTCTGAAAAGTATTGCAATAGCTCAGGGGGAGCATGTTTTCTTTGACATTGATGTCAAAGGGGGAGAAAAGGTGTGGTCTGGATGGTACAGTTGGAGGTCTTGGTAGAATAGTGCATCCTTTCAAGGTTTCCATCAATTCCAAAGGGGGAGATTGTTGGCATGTTTTACAGGAAGCATGTGCTTGTCATTGATGGCAAGAACAACAATGACGATGGTAAGCAAAGATCAAAGCTTAGAAGGGAAAGTGCAGTACAGAAATGTGATCAGGATCAAAATACTTGACCGTGGATCTACTTCGAGAGTATTCACGACCATCGGATCAAATTAAGTGAAGGATAGGATAAACGGGGCACAAGGTTTGAGAATTAGATTATCCGAATATTCGTCAGTCGTCGGATAAAATTAAGTGGAAGGATAGGATAAGCAAAGATGGAGAACCGTTGGATTTAAAACCAAGGCAAAGCAGCATCATAGATAGATCGAGTCATCAACCTAAGATCATAATCAACGAACAACATTCATTTCAGGTCTAAAGATGTGAGGAGGTTACGCTCCGGAAAAATCTCACTTCAAGAATTTTCAATTTGAGATTTGAAATTCCCGAAACCCGGAGAGCCGAAAAAAATCCTCAACCGCTGGATCGTCCAAAGTATATCTCAGTCGTCAAATCACCCGAAGAAGATCTCAAGCGTCAGATCTTCCTAAATAAATAAGGACCATCAGATCTGGAGAATATTATTCTGACCATTAGATCAAGGAGATGAATATGTGTCACTTCGGGTGACCACGTCAACATACCACCTCAGCAAGGACATGTGGCAGACCACGTCAGCAAGTGACACGTGGAAACCACTTGACACGTGCCAAGTCAACAGGTGACGTGTGTAATGTTACGTCACTCCTGGAGATTTACTTTGGTAGTTTCACCACCAACTAATGACAAAAGTCCCGAAGTCCCGAACGTTGAAGTCCTGAAGTGGACATGGGTCGTCCAATCTGAAGAACACTTCGGGTGCATGTACAACCATTGATCATTTTACAGTGGAAGGATACTGTAAGTAGAATAGCCAAAGTCCCGAAGTAAATCGTGGCCATCCATCTCAATGCTTGATTAAGTCCCAGTCGTCGGATTAAGAAAGAAAGGATAAATGTAAGGATCGAATATGACCATTGATTTGGTTATGTGATATAAATGTGAAACGTTCGATCCGGTCAATGAAATCATATTTGAAAGGTTGAAAGTCCAGAAGGTCAAATTCCTGATGTAGAGGCAGAGTCGTCGATTGCGAAGGACAGGTGTTCGCAGATCATCGACTCCGGAAGATTGGCATACGGAAGAAAGCAAGGTTTGAGATTTGAAATTCCCAAAGCCCGGATCACGAAATAAATCACAGTCATTGATTTAGGGAGGTTAGATCTGATCCGCAGATCATGAAAGAACAAATCTGAACCATCTGTTCAAGAGCACCGTCAAGATCGTGAGATCGATGGTCCCGTTGCATTCCGGGGATTTAAGGTGCACGAACTTTAAAAAGTTAAGGGTGGGCTGCAATTGAAACCACAGATTTGGAGAAAGGACACATGGAGGCTCAAAGTAAATTGCAAGGCGAAATGCAATTTGATCTCAAACCTCCTTTGGTTGCACCCGCAATCGCATGGTCACATGAGATCATCGCCCAAGGTCACATCAACGAAAGATAGGGGAAGGAGCTAGCGCTACTAGGCTCCACATCAGAGGTTACACATTGAAAAGTCAAAAAGGCCTCTGCGTGTATAATCCAACGACGCTGATCAAACATAATCTGATCGAAGGGTTGTTGTTTCATCTCATGATTTCTTGATCAGTTATGATTCAGTTACACTAACTGAATCATTGTTCCTGAGCGGTTGAATCATTGTTCCTGAGTGTTGGAATCATGATTGATGAGCATTTTGTTTTTTAGATTCCCGACTTGAGCATTGGAGATGTGGAGTGTAACGGATCGGGAGAGCAGGAATAAAAGAAAAATGTCGTGACATAGAGATGTTGTTGTTTCTCTATAAAAATTATTTGAACTGTAAGTAATGAAGTCTTACGGCATGAACTGAGGGAGAAAATGCAGAGATGAAGAACATAAGTTGGACAAAGAAGAAATGGCGAAAAAAACAGATTGTACGATAACTTAAACGCAAGAAGATGCGAACAGGAACACACTGATGTAGGCAGAGCATGAACACACGGTTGCCTCTGCCATGGCTACCTCAGCTAAAAAAACTCATTCCTGCATGCATGATTGATTAGAAAATAGTCCTTTTAAAAACCATACATGACAACTCTTTAAAAATATGAAATAGATTTTGGCTCAGCAACATATCATACTCATGAAATCCAATCCATGCAAATTGTTTAACTGTTGTCAATGAGCAGGGGGTGAACAAAAGGTCCAGGGATATGCGAGGGGTTTGTATTGAGCAAAAAATGATAAAATGAGGGGGAAAGAACATGGTTACTGCTCAAAGACAATACCTACCAACTATAATGAAAACCAAAGAAAATATCATTGTAATCCAATCAAGAATTTAAGATTCAAACTATTTCAATACAAAATTTCTCTTGACTGTAATTAAATTTTAGAACAGGGAGTGAAAAATGAATGTGGGAAGGCGAGGGGGTTGTAATTAGCGGAAAGGGAAATAATGGTGGGGAAAGAGAGTGGGTATTGTTCTTAAAATTAATTAAGTAATCCATACAATCATTCTAAATCAATGTAAAAAGATCAACACCAACCAAAATGATCGTTGTGCCAAAAGAACAACTACTGTGTAAAATTTAAACAATTTTGTGCATTAACTTGCTCACTATTCGTAGTCAATCTGTAACACAATGTCACCAAAACAAGACAGTATGCATTCCACAACAACCTGTAGAGGAGCTCTGCTCTTCTCATTTATCCATTTAACATTTTAAAACAAATTCCAAATGAATACACAGTCAATTACTTCCACTATGTTCAGCGCCAACTCATCAACCACTGCCAATTATTTCAATCATCAAATACAATTCGAAGGACGTGCTCGATTATGTCTTTTAATTCATTTAATAATTGAATTGCAATGAGGTTATACTGTCATAACACGAGTGCCTATCATTGTTAAAATGCATGATATTCATTAAACATACATAGTGGACAGTCAACACAATAAACCATATTTAAATTGCACAGATCTTGACTTGCCATTTAAACACATAGACAAAAATCACCACTTCAACTCACGCTATGCTATGTAATACACAAACCATTCGACAAAATGCAAGTGTATTTCTGTGACTGTATAGGTCCAATTTTCTTTGACTCTAAACATTCAAAATGCTGGGCTATCCATTTAATACAATTAGGCAGAAACAATATACCCGATCTCATAACATAAATAATCAAATTGCAACAAATCCATGTTTAAAAACTCTGTGACTATCTCTGAGGGCACAACCAATAATATCCATAGCATACACAGTGGATGGCCATATCGTAATCGCCATGATTGAAATACTTCCATGGCAATTAAAACACACAGTCATAATAATCAACCACTCAACCTATCATGATGTAGGAACACCACACATACCCATGCATCATGCATGAAGTAATGTTGTGACTTAATCAATTAAAAACAATGTTGGGTTATCAATTCAATGATCACAAGAACAATGACTGTATACTCGATTTAACAATGATCCAATTAACCATGATAAGCTTATCCATTTAATTATAACAACAAATGCATTAACTAGATACCAAAACCAACACCATTGTCACATAATCAACGGGGTGAGCCAGTAATGAATTCTTTCGACAATACACCACCAATCCATAACAACCAACAATATACCCAACAGGCCATAACGATCCCCTCTATCAACACTCGGGCTTGAGAAATCAAGGGTTTTCTCTATGGACCAACACAGGGAGGCTAGAGTCGACTCCTCTCATTGGTGAAAACCTCTGAGACCAACGGTGCACATACAGTGTATACCACAATTGACTTTATGGACAAGGTGACAATTATCGTGACATGAGAGGCTATGAACTGAGGAGCAAGGCTCCATTTTGGCCATGTAATGATACTTAGCACAGGCAGGGTATAACCCTCGTGGCTTTCCCAGCCAACCAACTAACAACGCTGAGATGAAACAGAGTTGAGACGAATAAATATAACCCATTACATGACCATCAGTAGCATGAACAACCCAATACCCAAGTGAATAATGCGCAGTGACACAAGGTGATTCCAACCCATTAAACCCCTTAAAAGTCAAGGATTGGGTATGGTGATACGAATGCATGAAGACAACCAGCCACTCGAAACCCTCCAACTAAAACCAACAAGGATGACAAAGAGCCTTTATGGCTACTGACGCTCAGAACAATTAATAACACTGTGACTTCAAACTTCATTGCAATGAAAAACCACCAACGATTCATTCTAGAAAAATATCGTCAATTAACACAGTTGCCCGACTCATGGAAAGCACAAACCCATACATGTCGAGCCACTATATATTTCATAACCAAATCAAATTCATGGATGGTAAAAAGGCATACCTATAACCAAGAGCACCTTAAAAATGCGAATTGGCTGAGCGGTTCTCCCCCCTGCTTGAAAGTCAGAGCCTAAACACAACAAACACAGTTGAACAATAGCCCGACTAGGGTGGCGGATAGTGGAAACAGTAAGGGTGACATTCAGTAAATGCACGTCTCCTCCACCCTCCAGTCATTTAATTTCTCAGTACACGCCAGCCATTAATCCATTAACCATTCATTTAAACCATGCATTGGAATTGGCATCTATCACTTGTCAAACGCACCACCCACATCATATCTTACCATTTCCAACTTAACCATAATGCATATCAACTATATAACTCAAAAAATCACATAGTCATTAACTTATTAGCAAGGATAACAACAATCATTTAAATTTCGATGCATGTAGGTAGCATAAGAGCATAGTTCGATTCCTTCTTTTTGCATTTGTTTATATTGCTTTTGCCCTTTCCCAACTTCTCTTTATGTTTTGTCACTAACATGTCTCTTGTGCAGGTGTCCCAGTAATGGATCCAAGAACAGATAGCAATGATAGCAATGATAACAATGGATAACATAGGTCGTTGTGACATAAAATTTGAAACTAGAGCAACAGAAAAAAAACATATAACATGCCTTGTCCATCATCCAATTGTCGCCATTAGAACGAACACATAATAGGCCCTATCCATTCCCAATAAAACAAGATCTCATCAGCCATGTAAGTAGTGTCAAACAGTGGCACAAACATCAAATAGGAGCCCGATATTATCTCCCAATATACAAGGGGGTCCCACCTACTAGTATTATTCCTATTGTAGCTTATAATAATAGGCTTTAGCAATACTTTGCGGGCAGAAAACCTCGTTGCGATTTTTAATCGTCAACAAACTGGTGAATCCACAGGGAAATTTGTTTTCAACAAATTTAGAACTCAGAACTCATGGTTTCACATACCAAGAACAACAGGTCAAGAAGATATAACCAGGAAGATTATGCAACAGGGGGAAGTGAGCAGATTTAATGGAAAAATGATCGGGAATTTGGGAATAACTCATGAAAATTGTTAAGTATGAGGGGTTTTACCACTGTATGCATAATCATTCAACTAGAATTTGCTCTTTACTTCAAGGAGAAAAATTACGGATTTGCTCTTTAAAATCTCAAATGGATGAAGAAATGGCAAGAATAAGCAGGAGATAACCAATCTCTTTATAAAACAACAGTGAAAAAAGATAGAAAATTCAAGTATGCTTCAGGGGAAACATCGTAACAGTTGTGTAAGCTCGATTGTTATTGACTAACAATGCTTTGTAGGAGTGTCACTGTGGAATAACTGATCCAATCATCCTATTTTGACCCAATTAACTAGAAGATGGTAGGAAACAAAATCATGATAGAAGTAAAATCGCAAAATTTAAAACAACAACAAATAAAATGACAGAAACGCAAGAGCAGTAGGAAAAACTTAAAATAGATAGCAGAAGTCAAACTATTGTAAGGCAGAAAAGAACATGGCACAAAAAAAATGAAAGCAGAGCTAGGTTACTAGTATACAGAAAATCCTAACAGCATTAGAAATTTTCACATTGGTCCCTCGCAATGTTTCAATCGAGAACCGTTTGTGCTGTAGGAAAACAATTGTTCCTGTAAATCCCTTAGAATGTAAGAGTTAGTATCCAAGACAAAATCAATTCTGAAGGGACCCAAAGATAACACTTGGAACTCTGAGGTAATTATCATCCTTTTAATGTATATGATTAGATCATCAAGGTAGATGTGGATGATGATCAATTAATCAAGAGTTGTGTGTATAGGTCTTTTAAAAGCGGTAAATGCACCATGTAAGCCAGAAAATAGGCATTTATAAGTCATGGTACCCTGAATTGAGATAGGAGTGGTTTTATGAACATCTGCCCCTTTTACCTTGATTTTATTGTAACCCAGAATTTCGTCAAGTAAGGGCCTCATCTGTGACCTCATAAACTGTTGCAGAAACATTTCCATATTGAGAGGAGGAAAAGGATTTCTCATAATAGCTTGACTGAAAGTGAGAAAATTAGCACAGGTTCTAATATGATCGGTGGTCTTAAGAAATCTTCCAACTCCTTCTGACAATTTGCTTTAAATGCAAAGTTATTAGGCCCTTGTTTTTGCCTAGCTAGTTTCATGCCTTCCTTGATGGGGATAGCATGTTGTGTAAGACCAGGATTAAAACCACGAAGATCCTTATAAGACCAAGCAATAACCTTTTGAAATCCACCAAGTAGCTTGGCAAATTTCATTTCTTATTTATCAGAACATTGGGTACTTATTTTAACATTCTTTGAAGATTCAAGTGCCCCAATATTCTAGGATATGGTTTCACCCATATACCTTCTTGACCCCTCTTCTCTTTGTTTCTCTTTATTTCCTACATCACTCGATGAAAACAAACTCTCAAGAGGGGTCAATCCCTTAGGGTTTTTTTTTGTTTTCTATGGATGTCATTTCCTTGGGCTTAAGAGGTTCATCTTGAATGAAAGCACAAATTCTCTCATCGTTAGGGAAGACCTACCAAGATTCTATATTATCTGGGACATGTGAACAATATAGAGATTGAAAAGAACAATCATGCATGTGAGGCAAAGGTTGTTGATTAGGAGAAGTTGCAGAGACAACTAACCGATCAGCCATTGAATTCAACTCCCTCTTAACATGAGTGATGTTAAAAGATAAAAGGTTTGAGATAAGCACCCAAACAGTTTGGGTGTATTGTTCCATCATCTTGTTTCTAGGAGAGCATATCTTACGTATCAAGTTCACAACAAGCTTAGAATCTCCAAAAACTGAAAGGTGACCACAACCAAGATTAAGGGCGCTTTCAATGCCTAATAATAAAGCTTCGAATTTAGTGACATTGTTTGTACAAGCAAACTCCAACATGTAAGACAAATTATGAATTTTCCTAACAAGGGAAACCAAGATAATGCCAACCCCATTACCTTCATTAGAGCGTGAACCATCAAAGTGCATGTGCCACATATCGTCATCTAAATCAATTTGCTCCAAAGGAATATTATCCTCCTCATCAAAGATGGATTACACTCCTAGGTCCTCTTTGATATGGTTTACACTAGATTGGGGAACACTCTCTATGTAGGGTGAAATCCTTCCCTCTCTAAGGACTATAATGTTCTTACCATTCTTAGGCACGGATAAATGTGTCCCGTCGAGTGAGAGGTATCCACCTGTTAAGGCTTGCCAATCTCTTCCCAAGATAATTGAGTAATTTCTTACAGGCATATCAATTACCTAAATGCTAAGGGTTGTCCTTATTTCAGGATGAGCACATAAAACTAAGGTCACATCCTTAATATTACCTATGGTTGTTTGTTGTAGACTATTATAGGAGAGCATGCTTCTAGTCTTTTCATTTGTACAAGACAAGCCTAGCTCTTCCATAATAATCTTCGACACCACACTTGGGCTCGAACCTCCATCAATGAGGCAACATGGGAGATCTTATCCATAATCTTTACAGAAATATAAAAAGGGGGATCTTTTTACATGGTATCTAAAGTTATGTACACCTACTTTATTCACAGATGAATACTCTCCGTTTACCTCTTCAGAAAGATTGACTACAACATAAGTTTTTCCTTCCATGAATTGTTTCAGATGCATCTGTTGTTCAGGGATGACAACCATGTCCAAAAGGATTACATCTGCTTTGATGTTGGCCAACTGATTCAAGATATTGTATTTGGAAGAGGGGAGAGGAGAGGTTGTTCCTTGTTTGTCAGGAACCTTAGGAACCTGAACCATAGCAGTGGGTGAGGATGAGCTTAGGCTAGAAGAATTGTGGGGAGGATCAAATTTGTCCTTAGCAGCATAAGCTTTGTTCCTAGTATTGATGACCATGACATCTTCTGGCTCTACAAAATCTAGGACAACGATAGTAGCCTCTAGTCTCTTACAAATATCTTATCTCTGGCACTCTTCTTTACCTCACATGTGGTTTCCTCGTGGTGTTCCTCGCAAAAGTTACACCAACTTTGAGACAAGATAGCTTTAGGCTGAATTTTTTTTTCAACCAAATTTCTAAGGGGGCTGCAGAAGAGGATGAAGCTCCAGGGGTGAGAGGGGAGACAGTTCCTTTCCACTCATACACTATCATACGATTGTTCATATTTTGTACTAGTTGTAAAAGGGTGGACATGTCTGTCTGTCTAACCAATTATTCCTGGGGAAGACATGTTCTTTCAAGCTGTTCTTCATACTCTGAAAAAGTATGGAGAGCAAAATCGAGGTTATCAATGGATTTTTCCTCAAGCCTATGACGGTAGGGGGAAGGCAATGCATTGTAGTAATGCATGAAAGCGGCTTGGTTCTGAGGTCGAATGAGCTCGGGGATTTGATTATATAACTTGGTGAAACGCAAGTTTAAGGACTTGATGGTCTCACCATCTTATTAGGTGACGTTATTGTATTCCCTTAACTTCTCGGTTGGGCTTTTAGATTGCCCATAAGTGGATAAGAACCAATAGATTAACTCTTCCCAAGTAGATAGAATCTTGGGAGGAAGATCAAAGAAATCGATAGCGGCCTTTCCTTCCAAGGAATTGACGAATAAGAGCATGCAAGTATCATTATCATTGGCCCCTATGTTACGACAAGCATTAGAAAATGCCACCAGGTGTTTGTTTGTAATGACAATGTTATTTCCTGAAAACCTGGGAGAATGCTCTTTAAATTTAGGAAGTGGACGAGTAGCAGGTGCTAGGTTAAGAGGAGAGGACACATGCCACGATGTGGTTGTGGCATCTTCTTCAAACAGGAAAAGCCCATACTTTTTAATGACTTTGGTGGGGTTTGTGGTAGATTGGATAGGGATATGGTGGTTATATATGGTACCAATCACTGACGAAGATGAAGACTGAGAAGAGGAAGCACTTATAGTGCCATTAGAGCCACCACTATATGTCATCTTGTGGATGATAGATGAGGGAAAGAAAGACGATCTGGATGAATCAGACAAAGTTCTCCTTAGAGCACTTTGTTGGGGAGATAACACAATGTTCCTTCTTCCTATTTCAGCAATAGGATTGATTTCAGGTGACAAGCCTCTTCTTCTTCTAGAAGCATGAGAGCCTAAGGACATGAAAGAAAGGCCAAAACTGAAGAAACAAGAAGGTTATTGTTGATCTCTAGGTTGTCTACGTCTAACATCCAATCGTTCTTGAGCACTAATATCTCTTTCAATTGCTACCCAAGAATGGTTGAGCTCAACATGGGTATTGGCAGTGTCTAAAATGGTATTAAACAGATTCAAAGCAATGTTGGTTTGATCTTGAAGACCGAGCTCAATATTGGGCTGCCTTGCAACATGCACAGTCATTAAGAAATAAAACAGTCAAAGAATCAATATCAAAAAAATAGATGTATCGATGGAAATCGAGTATAAAAATTAACCAGAGAGATATCGAAGATCTCCCCAGTATGGTCGCCAAATAAATGTTGAGGAAAATATATGAAATGATCTTACTCAAGCATTTTCATATTCTTCTTGGCTAAAGAAAAATAGACGAGAATATCACCCTATGTTTATATCCAACAAAAACAACATCCTAACTCACAAGTATTGATTACAAGTGCTTAGGCCAGACTTTTATAAGTAAAAAGCTTGCTGGAAATTCAATTTTTATATGATTTTCTGAATATAACAGTTGCTGAAATAAATGTAGAGACAAAAATAAAAACACCAAGAAGATAATCAAGACATATGAGACATAAAGCAATCCTTTATTTCATTCCAATTCACCAAAGAGTCATTCCTTTTACAAAATTTCGTGCAGAAATTTCGGACCAAAGTCAAACTTAGACATCCCTGATGGAACATACAAAAGGACCTCTGACAGAAAATAAAAAACTAAACTCTAAAAGCTGGATCAACTTGCCACAGATTGTTGCCCACTCGACTCTGCACAATAGCCTTTGTCAGTCATGAAAACTAATTCACAAACAAACAAGTATACACAGATTATCAAAGATAGATCAACACCTCTGAAAAACAAGTGTCTGAATGATGTAATTCAACCCTGAATCTTGTTGTCTACAATAAGACCCTGCTATAATAAAAAAGAATTAGGCTTGTGATAAATTAAAGAATGAATGAAAACTTAACTATCTCAGCATAAACTCAAAGAGAAAACCTTAGTATGCTTCTCCTTCTATCCTCCTCTTGTTCCTCCCTTTCGTTTTGTCTTTAAGAAAATTAGAATTGGTTGAAGTAGTTGAACCACCTCATTAGTTAAGTTAATTAAAAGACTCAACCAACTTTTTAGTTAGGGGGAAAAGTAATAATCGTAATAAGGGTTATAAATAAATAATAACTAGTAGGCGGGACCCCTTGTGACTCCATTTAGCTCTTAACAATCATAACATACTAGTTAAATAAGAAAAACAATCCTCCTTGTGACTCCCATCATCATATTAACATTTGACAATTTATCTCAAAATATTTGAAATTATTTTCAAAAAAATATATTACTCATATATCCAAAGAAAACATGTTGTCCAAAATTTCTGAAGTCAATTGTCATCAACAATAAATAACATAAAAACTCAAAAACCATATTTCCCATTCTGAGATGCAATCTTTCCTTGATTGTTGTTGTCACCCTTCGATTTTTATGAATTTTCCTTTGGTCGTGCTGAGCCTTTAGGCCTAATCTTGTTGATCACGTGAGAACAATCATCCCTCAAATGCATCCGGGAAGACACGGATTTATCAGATCCATTGGAGGGTGAGGAAGGGGCAGCAGTGGCTTTTCCTTTGTCAAGGGTGTGGTG
>SNQJ01S0098964.1:17596-41782 GCA_010110895.2 Picea sitchensis | reverse complement strand
AAACGATGGCAAATAGTTGGTTTTGATCGTGATCCATCGAAGAACACGGACACTAATAATATGAATCTTATCCTTTTTATATGGTGCAACGCACTTGTAAATATTATCAATCATGAATCTTATCCAATTTTATATGTTCTACAAATATTCATAAATATATTTTTTGGTCTAACGGATTGTGAAATGTGTTATTGGTTTTTTTAATGTGTCTAAAATTATGAAAAATTTTCAAATTTTGAAATCATTTAATTGCAATTATGAAATTATTTCAAATTTTAAGATCATTTAATTAATTAAATATTAATTCCATATATATTATATTTTATTTATATTACAATATTTTTTATTTAGATTAATGTTATAATGTTATGATTAGATATCTAATTTATAAGAACAAGATAAATAACATGGATAACAAGAGGATTTCCAAAATTATTTCAAAATCTAGTCAAAACCACTAATCTAATAAAAAAAGAAGCCATCATGTACAGTGATAATATTACAAATACTATCACTTCTAAGGAGAATATGTGGTATGATAAAGAATTAGTGGATAAAAGGAAATTAAAATACTACAAGGAGGTGGTCAACCCTAATTTAGAAGATCAAAGTACCTCTCAATTTTGAAAAGTGCAAAGAAGAAAATCATCATTGCTAAAATAAGAACAAACTCTCACAGCTAGTTGGACAATTCTCAAAACACGGTGAGATGAAAGAATTTGTCATCTACACTATGAGAGCACTATGAGAGTAGAAGATGCCTTGCCTATACCCATATTATATCTCATTTTAAAAATATTTGCCACAATACAAACTTTCCTAACCACCTTAGTCATCAAAACTATGGTGATCTTGAAATGCTTCTCTCAATGTTTTTTGAGCATAGAAATACAAATTTAAAGAAATTGAAATAATTTATTATCTACTCAAAGTACTATAAATCAATGGATCACTAGAGTGGAGGTTAATCATCTTCATATATATATATATATATATATATATATTATTATTATGAGATAAATAAATAAGAGAGATAGTTACTCTTTGAATAAAGTTGGATTAAAAAAACTCATTTGAAATTTAAAAATACACATATAATTTTTAAAAATATTAAATAAATTGTGTAAATTAATAGAGTCAAAGTAATGAGCCAAACAAAATTGATTAAATGTTTGTTGGTTGAATCTACCTCTTGATACCAATTCTAATCAAGCCTTGGAAAAACATTATAGGAGTTGAAACATTTAACATACCAATTCTAATCAAGCCTTGGAAAAACATTATAGGAGTTGAAACATTTAACATACCAATTTTAATCAAGGTTGACAAAATGTTATAAGAGTTGAACTCTTGAAGTAGCGAAAACTATGACCAATAATTGTTGGTTCTCCTCTTTAATATATATATATATGAATGAGAGGCAAGAGTTAAGGGTTTGAAGTTAAAAGTTGAGGATTTTTTGTATGGGGTGTTAAGGAGGAGGGACACATTAGCCACTTGTTGGCAACCTACAAGGACACCACGTGAGGAAGGGACTAATTGGTAACTTGTAAGAGGACGAGGCTTGAGAGAATGTAATTAATCTGAGATCAATTTTTCAAAGGCAAGACAACCAACTTATTGTTGAAGAACATTGACATTTCTCAAAGGCAATACAACCAACTTATCATTGAAGAACATTGTCAGGACTCCACCACGAACCGCATTCAAACCAATGATTATGGAGTAGAGCGCTCTGATCCTTGACTCTTCATATTGCAAGAACGTGATTTGATGATCAAAGTTTTAGCAGAAAAGGAATTGTGATTTTAGTGGGTTGAATAGGTGGTAGAGATTAAAAACAATAGACAAAGCGTTGCCCAAAATTTCGATGTGGCACTCAACCATGAAGAGGAGGAGGAGGAGAGGTCGATTAGGAGTGGTCCTCTGAGATAATGTAATGCCNTGTGATTTTAGTGGGTTGAATAGGTGGTAGAGATTAAAAACAATAGACAAAGCGTTGCCCAAAATTTCGATGTGGCACTCAACCATGAAGAGGAGGAGGAGGAGAGGTCGATTAGGAGTGGTCCTCTGAGATAATGTAATGCCCAACATTCTATGAGTTTTGGGCCTTCTAAAGTAACTCAAGTGGTTCATGATGTAGTGACTTGTGCTAAGGCTTATCATCAACATTTTTCATAAAGTGTAAAGTAGAAGTGGAAACTATGGAGAATAGGGTCTAAGTGAAACATTTTCACACTCCTTCTTAATTGATTAATTGATTAATAAAGAATTGGGGGTTTGTATCTTAGATATTAGTTTTATAACTCACAAGTAAATAATTTATAGAAGAATAGGTCATATATGTGTGTGTGATGATGATGATTAACATCTACTGGGAAAGATATTACTTCGATTGCTTTAAAAATGTATTTTTGTGCTAAAAAAACATTGAGAGAAGCTTTCCAAGATCACCATAGTTTTGATGGCTTAGGAGGTTAGGAAGGTTTGTATTGTGGCAAATATTTTTAAATTGGGATCTAATTTGGGAATAGGCAAGGCACTAAGATGAAGTGTTTTTCATCTTCAACCCTCTTAGTGTCACAAAGATGGCAGATTCTTTCATCCCACGGTGTTTTGGGAATTGTCCAATGCCCAGTTTCACTATGTAGCTCATGAGAGTTTGTTCTTATTTTAGCAATGTTCATTTTCTTCTTTGCACTTATTAAAACTAAGAGGTACTTTTGATCTTCTAAATTAGGGTTGACCGCCTCCTGTAGTACCTTAGTTTATTTTTATCCTCTAATTCTTTATCACACCACATATTCTCCTCAAATTTAGAAGTGATAATATTTGTAATATTATTGGTATTATGCATGGTAGATTCTTCTTGTATTCCCCAATGATTTAGCCAAGATCTGACATCTTTATGTCATTCTCGTTTGAGCCGATGGTGGTTTTGGCGAAATTTTGAAGCAATTTTGGGGAGCCTCTTCTTGTCCATGTTGGTTATCTTGTTCTTGTAAGTTAGATATCTAATCATAACAATGCTCTCAATATGAGAAATACTTGCTTCTACGAGGAGGATAGGATAGGATGTATTGCTCTTAATTTTAAGATTATAAGTTATAAAATTATTTTGGATATGTTCTATCTTTCTCTAGGATTCTCTAGAGATACTACAACCCCAAACTTCACATCCATATAAGATAATTGAATGACGAGAGTGTGAAAGAGACATTTTTTCTTATCCCAAAGCCAAAGGTCCATTGATTTATAATTGTTTTCAAGACCTTAATAAGCTTTCCACCCTCCATCTATCCTTTTCTCAACGCTATAGTTCCAATTAAGCTTGTGTTGAATATCGATTCCAAGATATTTGTATGAAGGTACTTCATCCAAGCTATTGTTGTCATATACAAAAGTATCGTAGGTGATCTTTCTGGATTTAATTATCATAAACTTTGTTTTGTCAGTGTTCACAGTCATGCCCATACTAGAGCATAAGTTCTTGAGGATTATAAGTTGCTTACCTAGGTTATAGGGACTCTTCATCATAAGAACAATATCATCAGTATAAAGAAGAAGGATGATGACTATCTAGGGGGATTTGGGCCAACACAACCTACATCCTCCAAACAATATTCTAACTTCTCAATATAGATGTCAAAAAGGGCAAGGCATAGGGGGAAACCTTGCTTGACTCCTATATTATAGTCAATTTCTTCCAACCAACCCTCAATATTCCTAAACTTGGAAACAACATTCTCATATAGCCTTACTGCAACAACTCTTAACTCGAAAGGGACTATAATCTCTTCTAACCTATTCCAATGGTTAGTCATGAGCACGGTGTCAAAAGCTTTTATAAAATCAATCAAACAACAAAGGAGAGTAGGTTTATCATTACGACACTCCTCTGCAATGATCCTAAACGTAACAAGGTGGTCCACAGTTCAATGGTAGCCTCTAAACCCAGGCTGGCCTTTAGCTCTTTTTCCATTGCTTTCTAGCCATGCACTGACCTTCTTTTCCAAAATACTTCCATATAGCTTAGTTGAAATGGGGTTTGTTATCGCACAAGTTGCAGGGGATGCCCCCAAGGGTGCCCATTCAAGGTCATGTAGTAGATGATGAGGTGGATAGGGGTTTGGAATTAATAGGTCAATGGGTTTTATGACATACAAGGGCTCATATTGTCTCATTTATGGGTGCCTTTGTAGAGGATGTGTTGCACCGTCTTCCACAATGAAACCTTTTTCCAAGCCCATTTTTTTCCATTTAGTAATTAATCAATGATCCAGACACATGTGTATTCCCAATAGTGAATTGATTAGCTTGAGGGGAAGTAACATAGTGTCACTTGAACAAAGAGGTCCACAAAGTGCCATAGGGGTAACCATATAAAGTGTTTTAACGCATATGACGATTAAAAATCGCAACGAGGTTTTATGCCCACAAATTATTGCTAAAGCCTATTATTATAAGCTACAATAGGAATAATACTAGTAGGTGGGACACCCTTGTAGATTGGGAGATAATATCGGGCTCTTATTTGATGTTTGTGCCACTGTTCGACATTGCTTACATGGCTGATGAGATCTTGTTTTATTGGCGATGGATAGGGCCTATTATGTGTTTGTTCTAATGCGACAATTGGATGATGGGCAAGGCATGATTTTTTTTATTATTTTATTTTATTTTTTATTTTTTATTTTATGTTGCTCTAGGTTCAAATTTTATGTCACAACGACCTATGTTATCCATTGTTATCATTGTTATCTGTTCTTGGATCCATTACTGGGACACCTGCATAAGAGACATGTTAGTAACAAAACATAAAGAGAAGTTGGGAAAGGGCAAAAGTAATATAAACAAATGCAAAAATAAGGAATCAAACTATGCTCTTATGCTACCTACATGCATCGAAATTTAAATAATTTTTGTTATCCTAGCTAATAAGTTAATGGCTATGCGATTTTTTGAGTTATATAGCTAATATGAATTATGGTTAAGTTGGAAATGGTAAGATATGATGTGGGTGGCGTGTTTGACAAGTGATAGATGCTAATTCCAATGCATGGTTTAAATGAATGGTTAATGGATTAATGGATTAATGGTTGGCGTGTACTGAGAAATTAAATGACTGGAGGGTGAAGGCGACGTGCATTTACTGCACATCACCCTTACTCTTTTCACTGGCGGCCACCTTAGTTCGGCTATTGTTCAACTATGTTTATTGTGGTTAGGCTCCGACTTTCAAGCGGAGGGGAGAACGACTCAGCCAATTCGTGTTTTTAAGGTGCTCTTAGTTACAGGTATGCCTTTTTTCCATCCATGAATTTGCTTTGGTTATGAAATAGATAGTGGCTCGGCATGTATGGGTTTATGCTTTCCATGAGTCGGACAATTGTGTTAATTGGCGATATTTTTCTGGAATGAATCATCGGTGGTTTTTCATTGCAATGAAGTTTGAAGTCACAGTGTTATTGGTCATTCTGAGCGTTAGTAGCCATAAAGGCTCTCTGTCATCCTTGCTGGTTTTAGTTGGAGGGTTTCGAGTGGTTGGATGTCTTCATGCATTCGTATCACCATACCGAGTCCTTGGATTTTATGGGGTTTAATGGGTTGGAAGCACCTCGTGTCACTGCGCATTATTCACTTGGGTATTGGGTTGTTCATGCTACTAATGGTCGCACAATGGGTTATATTACTTCTTCTCGGCTATGTTTCATCTCAGCATTGTTGGTTGGTTGGTTGGGATAGCCACGAGGGTTATACCCTACCTATGTTAAGTATCGTTATAGGCCAAAATGGAGCCTTGCTCCTCGGTTCATAGCCTCTCCTGTCACGGGAATTATCACCCTGTCCATAATTCAATTGTTGTATACCTTGTATGTGCACTGTTGGTCTCGGAGGTTTTCACCAATGAGAGGACTCGAATCTTGCCTCCCTGTGTTGGTCCACAGAGAAAACCCTTGATTTCTCAAGCCCGAGTGTTAATAGAGGGGATCGTTATGGCTTGTTGGGTATATTGTTGGTTGTTATGGATTGGTGGTGTATTGTCGACATAATTGATTGTTGGCTCACCTCATTGATTATGTGACAGTGGTGTTGGTTTTGGTATCTAGTTACTGCATTTGTTGTTATAATTAAATGGATAAGCTCATCGTGATTAATTGGATGATTGTTAAATCGAGTATATAGTCGATGTTCTTGTGATCATTGAATTGATAACCCAACATTGTTTTTAATTGATTAAGGCACAACATTGATTTGTGCATGATGCGTGGGTATGTGTGGCGTTCCTACAACATGATAGGTTGAGTGGTTGATTATTATGATTGTGTGTTTTAATTGCCATGGAAGTATTGCAATCATGGTGGTTACGGTATGGCCATCCACCGTGTATGCTATGGATATTTTTTATTGCACCCTCAAAGATAATCACAGAGTTTTTAAACATGGCTTTGTTTCAATTTGATCATTTATGTTACAAGATCGGGTATATTGTTGCTACCTCATTGTATTAAATGGATAGCCCGGCATTTTGAATGTTTAGAGTCAAAGAAAATTGGACCTGTACAGTCACAAAAATACACTTGCATTTTTTTGAATGGTTTGTGTATTCCACAACATTGCGTTAGTTGAAGTGGTGATTGTTGTCTGTGTGTTTAAATGTCAAGTCAGGATCTTTGCAATTTAAATATGGTTTATTGTGTTGACTGTCCACTATGTATGTTTAATGAATATCATGCATTTTAACAGTGATGGGCATGGGTGTTGTGACATTATAACCTCATTGCAATTCAATTATTAAATGAATTAAAAGACAGAATCGAGCAAGACCTTTGAATTGTATTTGATGATTGAAATAATTGGCAGTGGTTGATGAGTTGGAGCTGAATAGAGTGGAAGTAATTGACTGTGTATTCATTTGGAAATTGTTTTAAAATGTTCAATGGATAAATGATAAGAGAAGAGCTCCTCTACAAGTTGTTGTGGAATGCATACTGTCTTGTTTTGGTGACACTGTGTTACAGATTGACTACAAACAGTGAGCAAGTTAATGCACAAAATTGTTTAAATTTTACACAGTGGTTGTTCTTTTGGCACAATGATCATTTTGGTTGGTGTTGATCTTTTTACATTGATTTGGAATGATTGTATGGATTACTTAATTATTTTTATGAACAATACCCGCTCTCTTTCCCCACCATTATTTCACTTTCTGCTAATTACAACCCCCTCGCCTTCCCAGATTCATTTTTCACTCCTTGTTCTAAAATTTAATTACAGTCAAGAGAAATTTTGTATTGAAGCAGTTTGGAGTCGTAAATTCTTGATTGGATTACAATGATATTTTCTTCGGTTTGCGTTACAGTTGATTGTTGTGGTCTTTGAGCAGTAACCATGTTCATTCCCCCTCATTTTATCATTTTTCGCTCAATACAAACCCCTCGCATATCCCTGGACCTTTTGTTCACCCCCTGCTCATTGACAACAATTAAACAATTTGTATGGATTGGATTGCATGAGTCTGATATGTTGCTGAGCCAAAATCTATTTCATATTTTTAAAGAGTTGTCATGGATGATTGTTAAAAGGACTATTTGATAATCAATCATGCATGCAGGAATGAGTTTTTTCAGTTGAGGTAGCCATGGCAGAGGCAACCAAGGGAGAGGTAATTGGAACAAAGCCCAAGAAGGCCAAGGTTATCCATACATTTTGATGCTGACTCACAAGAGTTAGGCCAGTTGTTTCAGGCTAGATTTTTCAATTGGATTGGGCAAGGAGTGGTCCAACCTAGGCCTAAAAGGCCTCCCTTCCAAGCTCCACAAGTTCCTTGTATTCTCGTGCCCCCTCATGTCTCATTGCAACCCGAAGTTCCTGAAAATGACGAATGGCAAGAGATTGTCCACCCGATAGTCTCCCAACATCGTGGCTAGCCCCAATTTATCCTTACCTGCTCCCCCGTCTGTTAACTAGATCGCCCAAGCTGCACCTGTCCACTCACCAGTTCAGTCCTCTCATGCTAGCAAAAGGTTGAAAATCGAGGCCCACCACACCCTTGACAAAGGAAAAGCCACTGCTGCCCCTTCCTCACCCTCCAATGGATCTGATAAATCCGTGTCTTCCCGGATGCATTTGAGGGATGATTGTTCTCACGTGATCAACAAGATTAGGCCTAAAGGCTCAGCACGGCCAAAGGAAAATTCAAAAAAATCAAAGGGTGACAACAACAATCAAGGAAAGATTGCATCTCAGAATGGGAAATATGGTTTTTGAGTTTTTATGTTATTTATTGTTGATGACAATTGACTTCAAAATTTTTGGACAACATGTTTTCTTTGGATATGTGAGTAATATATTTTTTTGAAAATAATTTCAAATATTTTGAGATAAATTGTCAAATGTTAATATGATGATGGGAGTCACAAGGAGGGTTGTTTTGCTTATTTAACTAGTATGTTATGATTGTTAAGAGCTAAATGGAGTCACAAGGGGTCCCGCCTACTAGTTATTATTTATTTATAACCCTTATTATGATTATTACTTTTCCCCCTAACTAAAAAGTTGGTTGAGTCTTTTAATTAACTTAACTAATGAGGTGGTTCAACTACTTCAACCAAATTTAATTTTCTTAAAGACAAAAGGAAAGGGAGGAACAAGAGGAGGATAGAAGGAGAAGCATACTAAGGTTTTCTCTTTGAGTTTATGCTGAGATAGTTTAGTTTTCATTCATTCTTTAATTTATCACGAGCCTAATTTATTATAGCAGGGTCTTATTGTAGACAACAAGATTCAGGGTTGAATTACATCATTCAGACACTTGTTTTTCAGAGGTGTTGATCTATCTTTGATAATCTGTGTAGACTTGTTTGTTTGTGAATTAGTTTTCATGACTGACAAAGGCTATTGTGCAGAGTCGAGTGGGCAACAATATGTGGCAAGTTGATCCAGCTTTTAGAGTTTAGTTTTTTATTTTCTGCCAGAGGTCCTTTCGTATGTTCCATCGGGGATGTCTAAGTTTGACTTTGGTCCGAAATTTCTGCATGAAATTTTGTAAAAGGAATGACTCTTTGGTGAATTGGAATGAAATAAAGGATTTCTTTATGTCTCATATGTCTTGATTATCTTCTTGGTGTTTTTATTTTTGTCTCTACATTTATTTCAGCAACTATTATATTCAGAAAATCATATAAAAATTGAATTTCCAGCAAGCTTTTTACTTATAAAAGACTAGCCTAAGCACTTGTAATCAATACTTGTGAGTTAGGATGTTATTTTTGTTGGATATAAACATAGGGTGATATTCTCGTCTATTTTTCTTTAGCCAAGAATAATATGAAAATGCTTGAGTAAGATCATTTCATATATTTCCCTCAACATTTATTTGGCGACCATACTGGGGAGATCTTCGATATCTCTCTGGTTAATTTTTATACTCAATTTCCATCGATACATCTATTTTTTTTATATTGATTCTTTGACTGTTTTATTTCTTAATGACTGTGCCTGTTGCAAGGCAGCCCAATATTGAGCTCGGTCTTCAAGATCGCACCAACATTGCTTTGAATCTGTTTAATACCATTTTAGACACTGCCAATACCCGTGCTGAGCTCAACCATTCTTGGGTAGCAATTGAAAGAGATATTAGTGCTCAAGAACGATTGGATGTTAGACGTAGACAACCTAGAGATCAACAATAACCTTCTTGTTTCTTCAGTTTTGGCCTTTCTTTCATGTCCTTAGGCTCTCGTGCTTCTAGAAGAAGAAGAGGCTTGTCACCTGAAATCAATCCTATTGCTGAAATAGGAAGAAGGAACATTGTGTTATCTCCCCAACAAAGTGCTCTAAGGAGAACTTTGTCTGATTCATCCAGATCATCTTTCTTTCCCTCGTATATCATCCACAAGATGACATATAGTGGTGGCTCTAATGGCACTAGAAGTGCTTCCTCTTCTCAGTCTTCATCTTCGTTAGTGATTGGTAGCTTATATAACCACCATATCCCTATCCAATCTACCACAAACCCCACCAAAGTCATTAAAAAGTATGGGCTTTTCCTGTTTGAAGAAGATGCCACAACCACATCGTGGCATGTGTCCTCTCCTCTTAACCTAGCACCTGCTACTCATCCACTTCCTAAATTTAAAGATCATCTTCCCAGGTTTTCAGGAAATAACATTGTCATTACAAACAAACACCTGGTGGAATTTTCTAATGCTTGTCATAACATAGGGGCCAATGATAATGATACTTGCATGCTCTTATTCGTCAATTCCTTGGAAGGAAAGGCCGCGGCCGATTTCTTTGACCTTCCTCCCAAGATTCTGTCTACTTGGGAAGAGTTAATCTATTGGTTCTGATCCACTTATGGGCAATCTAAAAGCCCAACCGAGAAGTTAAGGGAATACAATAACGTCACCTATAAAGATGGTGAGACCATCAATTCCTTCAACTTGCGTTTCACCAAGTTATATAATCAAATCCCCGAGCTCATTCGACCTCAAAACCAAGCCGCTTTCATGCATTACTACAATGCATTGCCTTCCCCCTACCATCATAGGCTTGAGGAAAAATCCATTGATAACCTTGGTTCCACTCTCCATACTTGTTCAGAGTATGAAGAACAACTTGAAAGAACATGTCTTCCCCAGGAATAATTGGTTAGACAGACAGACATGTCTACCCTTTTACAACTAGTACAATCGTATGATAGTGTATGAGTGGAAAGGAATGGTCTCCCCTCTCACCCCTGGAGCTTCATCCTCTTCTGCACCCCCCTTTAGAAATCTGGTTGAAATTTTTTTTCAGCCTAAAGCTATCTTGTCTCAAAGTTGGTGTAACTTTTGCGAGGAACACCACGAGGAAACCACATATGAGGTAAAGAAGAGTGCCATAGATAAGATATTTGTAAGAGACCAGAGGCTACTATCGTTGTCCTAGATTTTGTAGAGCCAGAAGATGTCATGGTCATCAATACTAGGAACAAAGCTGATGCTGCCAAGGACAAATTTGATCCTCCCCACGATTCTTCTAGCCCAAGCACATCCTCACCCACTGCTACGGTTCAGGTTCCTAAGGTTCCTGACAAACAAGGAACAACCTCTCCTCTCCCCTCTTCCAAATATAATATCTTGAATCAGTTGGCCAACATCAAAGTAGATGCAATCCTTTTGGACATGGTTGTCATCCCTGAACAACAGATGCATCTGAAACAATTCATGGAAGGAAAAGCTTATGTTGTAGCCAATATTTTTGAAGAGGTAAACGAAGAGTATTCATCTGTGAATAAAGTAGGTGTACATAACTTTATATACCATGTAAAAATATCCCCCTTTTTATATTTCTGTAAAGATTATGGATAAGATCTCCCATTGTTGCCTCATTGATGGCAGTTCGAGCCCAAGTGTGGTGTCGAAGATTATTATGGAAGAGCTAGGCTTGTCTTGTACAAATGAAAACACCAGAAGAATGCTCTCCTATAATAGTCTACAACAAACAACCATAGGTAAGATTAAGGATGTGACCTTAGTTTTATGTGCTCATCCTGAAATAAGGACAACCCTCAGCATTCAGGTAATTGATATGCCTGTAAGAAATTACTCAATTATCTTGGGAAGAGATTGGAAAGCCTTAACAGGTGGATACCTCTCACTCGACATGATGCATTTATCTGTGCCTAAGAATGGAAAGAACATTATAGTCCTTAGAGAGGGAAGGATTTCACCCTACATAGAGAGTGTTCCCCAATCTAGTGTAAACCATATCGAAGAGGACCTAGGAGTGTAATCCATCTTTGATGAGGAGGATAATATTCCTTTGGAGCAAATCGATTTAGATGATGATATGTGGCACATGCACTTTGATGGTTCACGCTCTAATGAAGGTAATGGGGTTGGCATTATCTCGGTTTCCCTTGTCGGTAAAATTCATAATTTGTCTTACATGTTGGAGTTTGCTTGTACAAACCATGTCACTAAATTCAAAGCTTTATTATTAGGCATTGAAAGCGCCCTTAATCTTGGTTGTGGTCACCTTTCAGTTTTTGGAGATTCTGAGCTTGTTGTGAACTTGATACGTAAGATATATTCTCCTAGCAACAAGCTGATGGAACAATACACCCAAACTGTTTGGGTGCTTATCTCAAACCTTTTATCTTTTAACATCACTCATGTTAATAGGGAATTGAATTCAATGGTTGATCGGTTAGTTGTCTCTGCAACTTCTCCTAATCAACAACCTTTGCCTCACAGGCATGATTGTTCTTTTCAATCTCTATATTGTTCACATGTCCCAGACAATATAGAATCTTGGCAGGTCTTCCCTAATGATGAGAGAATTTGTGCTTTCATTCAAGATGAACCTCTTAAGCCCAAGGAAATGACATCCATAGAAAACAAAAAAAAACCCTAAGGGATTGACCCCTCTTGAGAGTTTGTTTTCATCGAGTGATGTACGAAATAAAGAGAAACAAAGAGAAGAGGGGTCAAGAAGGAATATGGGTGAAACCATATCCTGGAATATTGGGGCACTCAAATCTTCAAAGAATGTTAAAATAAGTACCCAATGTTCTGATAAAGAAGAAATGAAATTTGCCAAGCTACTTGGTGGATTTCAAAAGGTTTTTGCTTGGTCTTATAAGGATCTTCGTGGTTTTAATCCTGGTCTTACACAACATGCTATCCCCATCAAGGAAGGCATGGAACTAGCTAGGCAAAAACAAGGGCCTAATAACTTTGCATTTAAAGCAAATTGTCAAAAGGAATTGGAAGATTTCTTAAGACCACCGATCATATTAGAACCTGTGCTAATTTTCGCACTTTAAGTCAGGCTATTATGAGAAATCCTTTTCCTCCTCTCAATATGGAAATGTTTCTGCAATAGTTTATGAGGTCACAGATGAGGCCCTTACTTGACGAAATTCTGGGTTACAATAAAATCAAGGTAAAAGGGGCAGATGTTCATAAAACCACTCCTATCTCAATTCAGGGTACCACGACTTATAAATGCCTATTTTCTGGCTTACATGGTGCATTTACCACTTTTAAAAGACCTATACACACAACTCTTGATTAATTGATCATCATCCACATCTACCTTGATGATCTAATCATATACATTAAAAGGCTGATAATTACCTCAGAGTTCCAAGTGTTATCTTTGGGTCCCTTCATAATTGATTTTGTCCTGGATACTAACTCTTACATTGTAAGGGATTTACAGGAACAATTGTTTTCCTACAACACAAACAGTTCTCGATTGAAACATTGCGAGGGACCAATGTGAAAAATTCTAATGCTGTTAGGATTTTCTGTATACTAGTAATTTAGCTCTGTTTTCATTTTTTTTGTGCCATGTTCTTTTCTGCCTTACAATAGTTTGACTTCTGCTATCTATTTTAAGTTTTTCCTACTGCTCTTGCGTTTCTGTCATTTTATTTGTTGTTGTTTTAAATTTTGCGATTTTACTTCTGTCATGATTTTGTTTCCTACCATCTTCTAGTTAATTGGGTCAAAATAGGATGATTGGATCAGTTATTCCACAGTGACACTCCTACAAAGCATTGTTAGTCAATAACAATTGAGCTTACACAACTGTTACGATGTTTCCCCTGAAGCATACTTGAATTTTCTATCTTTTTTCACTGTTGTTTTATAAAGAGATTGGTTATCTCCTGCTTCTTCTTGCCATTTCTTCATCCATTTGAGATTTTAAAGAGCAAATCCGTAATTTTTCTACTTGAAGTAAAGAGCATATTCTGGTTGAATGATTATGCATACAGTGGTAAAACCCCTCATACTTAACATTTTTCATGAGTTATTCCCAAATTCCCGATCATTTTTCCATTAAATCCGCTCACTTCCCCCTGTTGCATAATCTTCCTGGTTATATCTTCTTGACCTGTTGTTCTTGGTATGTGAAACCATGAGTTCTGAGTTCTAAATTTGTTGAAAACAAATTTCCCTGTGGATTCGCTAGTTTGTTGACGATTAAAAATCACAACGAGGTTTTCTGCCTGCAAAGTATTGCTAAAGCCTATTATTATAAGCTACAATAGGAATAATACTAGTAGGTGGGACCCCCTTGTATATTGGGAGATAATATCGGGCTCCTATTTGATGTTTGTGCCATTGTTTGACACTACTTACATGGCTGATGAGATCTTGTTTTATTGGGAATGGATAGGGCCTATTATGTGTTCGTTCTAATGGCGACAATTGGATGATGGACAAGGCGTGTTATATGTTTTTTTTTGCTGCTCTAGTTTCAAATTTTATGTCACAACGACCTATGTTATCCATTGTTATCATTGCTATCTGTTCTTGGATCCATTACTGGGACACCTGCACAAGAGACATGTTAGTGACAAAACATAAAGAGAAGTTGGGAAACGGCAAAAGCAATATAAACAAATGCAAAAAGAAGGAATCGAACTATGCTCTTATGCTACCTACATGCATCAAAATTTAAATGATTGTTGTTATCCTTGCTAATAAGTTAATGGATATGTGATTTTTTGAGTTATATAGTTGATATGCATTATGGTTAAGTTGGAAATGGTAAGATATGATGTGGGTGGTGCGTTTGACAAGTGATAGATGCTAATTCCAATGCATGGTTTAAATAAATGGTTAATGGATTAATGGCTGGCGTGTACCGAGAAATTAAATGACTGGAGGGTGGAGGAGACGTGCATTTACTGAATGTCACCCTTACTCTTTCCACTAACCACCACCCTAGTCGGGCTATTGTTCAACTGTGTTTGTTGTTCTTAGGCTTTGACTTTCAAGCGGGGGGGAGAATCGCTCAACCAATTCGCATTTTTAAGGTGCTCTTGGTTATAGGTATGCCTTTTTACCATCCATGAATTTGCTCTAGTTATGAAATATATAGTGGCTCGACATGTATGGGTTTGTGCTTTCCATGAGTCAGGCAACTGTGTTAATTGGCGATATTTTTCTAGAATGAATCGTTGGTGGTTTATCATTGCAATGAAGTTTGAAGTCACATTGTTATTAATTGTTCTGAGCGTTAGTAGCCATAAAGGCTCTCTGTCATCCTTGCTGGTTTTAGTTGGAGGGTTTTGAGTGGCTGGTTGTCTTCATGCATTTGTATCACCATACCCAGTCCTCATCTTTTAAGGGGTTTAATGGGTTGGAATCACCTTGTGTCACTGCGCATTATTCACTTGGGTATTGGGTTGTTCATGCTACTAATGGTCGTGCAATGGGTTATATTTCTTCTTCTCAACTCTGTTTCATCTTAGCATTGTTAGTTGGTTGGTTGGGAAAGCCATGAGGGTTATACCCTGCCTGTGCTAAGTATCATTACATGGCCAAAATGGAGCCTTGCTCCTCAGTTCATAGCCTCTCCTGTCACAGTAATTGTCACCCTGTCCATAAAGTCAATTGTGGTATACATTGTATGTGCACCGTTGGTCTCAGAGGTTTCACGAATGAGAGGAGTCGACTCTAGCCTCCCTGTGTTGGTCCACAGAGAAAACCCTTGATTTCTCAAGCCCGAGTGTTGATAGAGGGGATCGTTATGGCATGTTGGGTATATTGTTGATTGTTATGGATTGGTGGTGTATTGTCGACAGAATTGATTACTGGCTCACCCCGTTGATTATGTGACAGTGGTGTTGGTTTTGGTATCTAGATATTGCATTTGTTGTTATAATTAAATGGATAAGCTTAGCATGGTTAATTGGATCATTTGTAAATCGAGTATACAGTCGTTGTTCTTGTGATCATTGAATTGATAACCCAACACTGTTTTTAATTGATTAGGTCACAACATTGCTTCGTGCATGATGCGTGGGTATGTGTGGTGTTCCTACATCATGATAGGTTGAGTGGTTGATTATTATGACTATATGTTTTAATTGCCATGGAAGTATTGCAATCATGGTGATTACGATATGGCCATCCACTGTGTATGCTATGGATATTATTGATTGTGCCCTCAGAGATAGTCACAAAGTTTTTAAACATGGCTTTGTTGCAATTTGATCATTTATGTTATGAGATCGGGTATACTGTTTCTGCCTAATTGTATTAAATGGATAGCCCAATATTTTGAATGTTTATAGTCAAAGAAAATTGGACCTGTACAGTCACATAAATACACTTGCATTTTGTCGAATGGTTTGTGTATTCCATAGCATAGCGTGAGTTGAAGTGGTGATTGTTGTCTATGTGTTTAAATGACAAGTCAAGATCTGTGCAATTTAAATATGGTTTATTGTGTTGACTGTCCACTATGTATGTTTAATGAATATCATGCATTTTAACAATGATAGGCACTCGTGTTATGACAGTATAACCTCATTGCAATTCAATTATTAAATGAATTAAAAGACATAATCGAGCACGTCCTTCGAATTGTATTTGATGATTGAAATAATTGGTAGTGGTTGATGAGTTGGCGTTGAACATAATGGAAGTAATTGACTGTGTATTCATTTGGAATTCGTTTTAAAATGTTAAATTGATAAATGAGAAGAGCAGATCTCCTCTACAGGTTGTTGTGGAATGCATATTGTCTTGTTTTGGTGACATTGTGTTACAGATTGACTATGAACAGTGAGCAAGTTAATGCACAAAATTGTTTAAATTTTACACAGTAGTTGTTCTTTTGGCACAATGATCATTTTGGTTGGTGTTGATCTTTTTACATTGATTTGGAATGATTGTATGGATTACTTAATTAATTTTAAGAACAATACCCACTCTCTTTCCCCACCATTATTTCCTTTTCTGCTAATTACAACCCCCTCGCCTTCCCACATTCATTTTTCACTCCCTGTTCTAAAATTTAATTACAGTCAAGAGAAATTTTGTATTGAAATAGTTTGGAGTCTTAAATTCTTGATTGGATTACAATGATATTTTATTTGGTTTGCGTTATAGTTGGCAGGTATTGTCTTTGATCAGTAACCATGTTCTTTCCCCCTCATTTTATCATTTTTTTCTCAATACAAACCCCTTGCATATCCTTGGACCTTTTGTTCACCCCCTGCTCATTGACAACAGTTAAACAATTTGTATGGATTGGACTTCATGAGTATGATATGTTGCCGAGCCAAAATCTATTTCATATTTTTAAAGAGTTGTCATGTATGGTTTTTAAAAGGACTATTTTCTAATCAATCATGCATGTAGGAATGAGTTTTTTTAGTTGAGGTAGCCATGGCAGAGGCAACCGTGTGTTCCTGCTCTACCTGCATCAGTGTGTTCCTGTTCGCATCTTCTTGCGTTTAAGTTCTCGTACAATCTGTTGTTTTCGCCATTTCTTCTTTGTCCATCTTATGTTCTTCATCTCTGCATTTTCTCCCTCAGTTCATGCCGTAAGACTTCATTGCTTACAGTTCAAATACTTTTTATAGAGAAACAACAACATCTCTCTGTCACGACATTTTTCTTTTATTCCTGCTTTCCTGATCTGTTACACTCCACATCTCCAATGCTCAAGTCAGGAATCTAAAAAAAAAATGCTCATCAATCATGATTCCAATGCTCAGGAACAATGATTCAACCACTTAGGAACAATGATTCAGTTAGTGTAACTGAATCGTAACTGATCAAGAAATCATGAGATGAAACAACAACCCTTCGATCAGATTTTGTTTGATCAACGTCGTTGGATTATACACGCAGAGGCCTTTTTTACTTTTCAATGCGTAACCTCTGATGTGGAGCCTAGCAGTGCTATCTCCTTCCCCTATCTTCCGCAATCATGTGACCATGTGATTGCGGGCGCAACCAAAGGAGGTTTGAGATCAAATTGCATTTCGCCCTGCAATTTACCTCGAGCCTCCACGTGTCCTTTCTCCAAATCTATAGTTTCAATTGCGGCCCACCCTTAACTTTTTAAAGTTCGTGCACCTTCAATCCCCAGAATGCGAAGGGACCATCGATCTCACGATCTTGACGGTGCTCTTGAACGGATGGCTCAGATTTGTTCTTTCACAATCTGCGGATCAGATCTAACCTCCCTAAATCAATGACTGTGATTTATTTCGTGATCCGGGCTTTGGGAATTTCAAATATCAAACCTTTCTTTCTTCCGTATGCCAATCTTCCGGAGTCGATGATCTGTGGACACCTGTCCTTCGCAATCGACGACTCTGCCTCTACGTCAGGAATTTGACCTTCTGGACTTTCAACCTTTCAAATATGATTTCATTGACCGGATCAAACGGTTCACGTTTATATCACGGAACCAAATCAATGGTCATATTTGATCCTTACATTTATCCTTTCTTTCTTAATCCGATGACTGGGACTTAATCAGGCATTGATATGGATGGCCACGATTTACTTCGGGACTTTGGCTATTCTACTTATAGTATCCTTCCACTATAAAATGATCAATGGTTGTACATGCACCCGAAGTGTTCTTCAGATTGGACGACCCATGTCCACTTCAGGACTTCGACATTCAGGACTTCGGGACTTTTGTCATTAGTTGGTGGTGAAACTACCAAAGTAAATCTCCAGGAGTGACGTAACATTACACACGTCACTTGTTTTCTTGGCACGGGTCAAGTGGTTTCCACGTGTCACTCACTGACGTGGTCTGCCACATGTCCTTGCTGACAAGGTCTGCCACATGTCCTTGCTGAGGTGGTATGTTGATGTGGTCACCCGATGTGACACATATTCATCTCCTTGATCTAATGGTCAAAATAATATTCTCCAGATCTGATGGTCCTTATTCATTTAGGAAGATCTGACGCTTGAGATATTCTTCAAGTGATCTAACGACTGAGATCTACTTCAGACGATCCAGCGGTCGAGAATTTTATTCGGCTCTCCGGGTTTCGGGAATTTCAAATCTCAAATTGAAAATTCTTGAAGTGAGATTTTTCCGGAGCGTAACCTCCTCACATCTTTAGACCTGAAATGAATGTTGTTCGTTGATTATGATCTTAGGTTGACGACTCGATCTGTCTACGATGTTGCTTTGCCTTGGTTTTAAATCCAACGGTCCTCCATCTTTGCTTATCCTATCCTTCCACTTAATTTGATCCGGTGGTTGACGAAGATTCGGATAATCTAATTCTCAAACCTTGTGCCCTGTTTATCCTATCCTTCACTTAATTTGATCCGACGGTCGTGAATACTCTCGAAGTAGATCCACGATCAAGTATTTTGATCCTGATCACATTTCTGTACTGCACTTTCCCTTCTGAGCTTTGATCTTTGCTTACCATCGTCGTTGTTGTTCTTGCCATCAATGACAAGCACATGCTTCCTGTAAAACATGCCAACAATCTCCCCCTTTGGAATTGATGGAAACCTTGAAAGGATGCACTATTCTTCCGAGACCTCCAACTGTACCATCCAGACCACACCTTTTCTCCCCCTTTGACATCAATGTCAAAGAAAACATGCTGCCCCTGAGCTATTGCAGTACTTTTCGGAGGTATCAGATATTCGACCAACACATAATCCCCCTGACAGGATGGAATCTCTTAGGTGAGAGAAGGGATGACACCCAGCTGCTGACGGAGATATTCAAATGGTGTCTTGGCTAGGGGTTTAGTAAATATGTCTTCAATTTGTTCTGTGGAAGGAATATAATTCAGCTGAACAACTCTGTTTGTAACCTTCTCTTTGAGAAAATGATACTTTAATGGTATATGCTTCATCTTTGAATGGAGAACAAGATTCTTGGAGACACTAATGGCACTGGTGTTATCACAGTGAAGTGGAATTGGATCAATATAAGTTACCTTCAAATATGCAAGAGTTTGCATCATCCATAAAACGTGAGTCAATAAGTAGCAGTAGCAATGTACTATGCTTCTGTAGTTCATAATGAAATAGATCCCTGCTTCTTACTAAACCATGCTACTAACAAATCACCTAAGAAGAATGCACCTCCACTGGTGCTCTTTCTCTCATCCAAATAGTTTGCCCAATCAACATCTGAATATGCAGTTAATTGAAAATTCTAATTTCTAGGATACCAGAGACCATAAGTCATTGTACCCTTCAAATTTTTGAATATCCTTTTGACAACTGCTAAATGACTTTGTTTAGGAGCAGACTGATAACGACCTACCATTCCAACAACTTGCATTATATCAGGTCGGGATGCTACGATGTACAAAAGATTGCCTATCATTGATCGATGTGTTCTTTGATCAACATCAGGTGAAATATCATCTTTATTGAGCTTGCAACCAACTACCATAGGTGTACTAACAGGAGATGAATCTTCCATCTAAAACTTCTTCAACATCTCTTTCAAATACTTTTCTTGAGAGATAAATAGCCCTGCAGAACTCTGATTGATTTGTAAACCAAGAAAATATGACAGTTCTCCTATCAAGGACATCTCAAACTCAATTTGCATAAAATTAGCAAACCACTGAACTGAAGGGTCATTAGTACATCCAAAAATAATTTCATCTACATAAACCAAAACAAATAATAAATCATCACCTTCATACTTAATGTATAGATTACTGTCAACAGTACCTTTCTTGAACCCTTTGTCCTGTAGAAATTTGTCTAGTCTATAATACTAGGCTCGTGGTTCCTGTTTCAGTGCATAAAATGCCTTTTGCCACTTACATACATAGTCGAGATTATTTGTTAGTGAAAAACCTTCAGGTTGCTCCACATATACATATTCTTCTAGATATCCATTAAGAAATGTTGACTTAACATCCATCTGATATACTTTAAATTTCTTATGACATGCATATACAAGAAACATTATGATGGCTTCCAATCTTGCCACTGGTGCAAAGGTTTGATCAAAATCTTGTCCTTCAACTTTTGCATACCCCTTACAGACCAATCTAGCTTTATTACTAACAATTTGTCCTTGTTCATTCACTTTATTCTTAAACACCCATTTGGAGCCAATTACATTCTTATCTGCAGGTCTAGGAACACGCTCCCAAGTATTGTTCTTCTTAATCTAATCCAGTTCCTCATTCATTGATTTTAACCAATTTACATATTTACTGGCTTCATTAAAGTTCTTGGGTTCCACCATGGATATGAAGGCTTTATGTGATTGCTCGGTGTCTTTGATTATCCTTCTCCTAGTTTGTACATCTTCGTCTTTCTCACCAATTATCTGACTTGCAGTATGATTCTTTTGAGTAATTATGGAGGGAGGATTTGATGTTGTCTACTGATTTGAGTCTGCCTGAGTATTTGTATCTTCATCTGACTCAGAGTCTTCGCTTTCTGATTCTTGGACCTGTTCATCTTCAACTTCAACTATATCTTATGTTGTTGATTCAACACTGCTTACATCTCGTACCGAGATTTTTTCATCAACTTTTATGTCAATACAATCAACCAATTTATGCAACCTCTTATTATAACATATGTATCATTTACTATTTGTAGCATACCCTAAGAAGATACCTTCATCAGCCCTATCATCATATTTGCCAAGATTTTCATCATTATTCTTGATATAACACTTACTCCCAAAGACTTTAAAATGCTTGATTGAATCAAGTATTCAAAACCATAGTTCATAAGGAGTCTTGTCACTTTGTGGCCCGAGATGATATTTGTTAAGAATATGTACAGTTCTATGAATTGCTTCTACCCAATATGTCTGAGCAATATTCTTTTCATTCATCATTGATCTTGCCATCTGCTGAACTGATCTATTCTGCCTCTCAACTACTCCATTTTTCTATGGAGTCCTTGGAATAGTATACTCTCTTTTGATCCCATATTTATCACAAAACTATTTGAAGTCCCTTGAACTAAACTCTCCTCCTCTATCAGACCTTACTGCCTTCAATCTTTTTCCTGTTTTATTCTCAGTCAGAGCCTTAAACACTTTGAATTTTTCAAATGCTTTAGACTTTTCTTTTAGAAAGGCAACCCATGTAAGTCTAGAATAATCATCAATAATCAACATGAAGTAATTTTCTTTTCCTATACCTTCCTTCCATGATGGTCCACATAAATCCATATGTAATAACTGAAAAGGTTTCTGTGTTGATGCAAAGTTCTTAGATTTAAACTGTGTCCTCGTAAGATTTCCTATTTGGCAAGGTTTGCATACAAAATCATATGGCTTTGATATTTTTGGAAGATCTTTTACCGCCCCACTGTTTCTAAGTTTGATTAGATGATCAAAATTTAGGTGTCCAAGTCTCCTATGCCATAACCAACTTTCATCATAATTGCTTAAGTGACATTCTTCTTTTTCTTCTTTCAAAACATAGACATTGTTTTCTGTTCTTATGCCTTTTGCAATCAACTGTCCTGAATTCACAGATTGTATTTTACAATCTTTAGAAGTGAAAACAACTTTACATCCTCTTTCACAAACTTGGCTTACACTAAGTAGATTATGTTTCAGACCATCTACAAACAACACATCTTGATCTTTCCCTTTGCCATTACTTAGACTTACCATTCCTTTACCTTTGATTTTTCTTGGTGCATCATTTCCAAAGGTTACATTTCCTAATTTGCTTTCACTTAGAGATAGAAACTTACTTTTGTCTCCCGTCATATGTTTGGAGCATCCACTGTCAATATACCAGGGGTTCTTTTGTCTTTGAGCTGAAAACACTAATCCACACTTGTCATTTTATTTCTTCTTCCAAACCCTGACATTTTTAGCAGAGGGATTCAAATCTGGCTTATAGTTCCTTAAGCGACAGTCTGCAGCTTTATGTCCATAATTATGGCAGGTGTAACATTCAGGTTCATTGAATAAAGGATCATAATGATTGTTATGCTTAACCTATGTCCTTTTCCCAACCATCACATGATTTGCAGTCTGTGGTTGTTTGTTACTTGGCTGTTTTATTCTTTGTTGTGGCAGATATATATTCCTCGAGTGTCTTGATTGCTCATATCTAAATCTTGACGAACAATTTACAGCTTTGTGACCAAAGTTAGAACAGAAAAAAAAATATCCATAGAAAAATCCTTTGTACCTGGAAAATGGTTGTCTTCTTTGAGCAGGTCGATTTCTTTGTTCTACAGAATCAATTCTGGTACTTTTTCTTTCACTCATCCTTGGTTGTTGATTATCTTCCTTTGTTTCTTCATATTTGTTGCTGTCAATGAATGTAGATTTGACAAACTTGATGGATTCTTTGTTGCTTGGCTGACCACTACTTGATCCTTCTTCATAACCCAAACCAGTTTTCAACTTTGGATTCCTTTGCTGATTTAGAATGTTGGCTAATCCTTTTGAGGCTTTGATGCTTGTCAAATTCTGATGGTATAAGGCCTGAAATTTCTCTAGATCTTTTCTGACAGCCACTACTTCAGCTTCCATAGCTTCACATCTTACCTTCTTCATTGCTAATTGTTGTTTTAGAATATCTTCTATTTTCTTTGCTTCTTCTAATTCTACTTTTAACAAAACAAAATCTTCACTTGGTTCTTTATCATTCTTTTCAAACTGCATCAACAATTGTTTTTGTTTTCTCTTCTTAAATCTGAGTCTGTCAATTTCTTCCAAAGTACTAATTAATTCACCTTCCATATCAACCACAGCTTCTTCGTCATCCATGTCACCTTCTGTGTGTTGATCATCAAGATCTCCCATAGCCATAACCATAAAATCATTCACTTTATCTTCATAAGATGAGTCGCTATCTATGTCTTCTAAGGAGTTGTCATTGTTTGCACACAAACTTTTCTTTTTACTATATTTCTTAAATTTGTATTTCTTTTCATCATCACAGTTCTGGTCCTTTTTCTTGTGAGGACACTTAGATGCAAAATGACCTAACTTACCACATTTGAAACATTTGAAGGGCAAATTGCCTTGGTACTTGCCTGATCCTTTCTTTAGTCTTCTCACAAATTTTGCTTCAATTTCATCAGGCTCAGAATCCTCATTCTTATATGCTTTAAATGATGCTTCTCTAGAGGTGGGTTTATCTTTACTAATCCTCATTTCATAAGTAGTTAGATTTCCTAGAAGTTGATCAATAGACAAAATCTTAAGATCATTCAGTTCTTCTATTGCAGAAACGTTTGGATTAAATCTATTTGGTAGAGATCTTAAAATCTTTTGAACTAAAAATGTGTCTTCAATCTTCTCACCAAGACCCTTCATGGCATTCACAAGCTCCTCAACTCTTAAGAAATATTTATTAAATCTTTCATCCTCATTCATCTTTAGTTGTTCAAATTTCAATCTATATTTCTGAAGTTTGGCATCTTTTACTTTCTC
>SNQJ01S0098964.1:0-17586 GCA_010110895.2 Picea sitchensis | reverse complement strand
CTCTGGTGGACGTAGCCCACACTGGGTGAACCACGTAAATCTGTGTCTCTCTTGTATTGTGTATCTTCTGTGTTTTATTTCCGCATTTGTTTTATTTTATTGCTTTGCGGTCCTGTTTTTCTAACATCTCCATCCTTAGAACTTAGTATAAAATAATTATCCATACTTTATACTGTAAGGAATATTAATATATTATTCCTTTGGGCTTAAGCTCCCTATCTTTGCCCCTTATCCTTAAATTTTAGCCCCCTTTTCCCTATCTACTGGAGTTTAGTCCCCCATACTCTTTTACATGGTTGGTCTGCCGCAATGATGTGTTTTCATTAATATTTCCATGTGATTACGTATTACAATTGTAACACACCTAACCCCTGAGTATATTTTCTAGGGATGGGGCATCAAAATTTTGGTCTACTTAACATCTCAAATCCTTTGTCTGAGGTCTTTATCCTCTTCTACTTACCCGTAGCATTCTAATGGCTTCTACTCGTCTCAAATTCGAGCTTTGGGTTGCAAGTTATGGCTTCCCAAGGTTCTTTGGGCATTCATTGGTTGAGACCCACGTAGCATCCACAAGAATCCATTACCAGATTCTCTCCTCTTGCAGGGAACATCCATTCATCACCTAAGCCAATGACGGACTCAGTATTCAGCAAACATACTGATTGTAGAGGGATTCGACACTTCGATGCTCTGGTGCTTCGGTGCTTTGGCACTGAACACCTCTTTATTGTCTACGCATGAGACCTCTCGAAGTCCCGTAAACTTTCCATGTGGCTCTGACCTTCGGGCCTTTTGGTCATTTTACAATGCTACACTCCAAATCCTTTGGATTTCTGAAGTCCTAGACTCCTGGATTTCCAGTCACTTCACCTACCATTTTGGCTAGTTGGGCATGTACCACAGATTGACACATAGAAGGGCTAGAGGTGACATGTGTCACGTTCCAATGGGTCTATAGGTTATGGGATATGCACGAATCTGAGTGACACATGGCACACCAAACTAGGGTCCATGTCACCCTAGGTGATGTCATTGTGCCACGTCACTCTAGACTGACAGCCTTCTAACATCCTTCAAATATCAAGATTTGGCCACGTGGATCCATAGATCCACGATTAACATTACTTCGCGACTTCGACCTTCGAGAGTTTTGCGATGCAAACTCCTCTTTTCTCTCGAAGTTGGTCAGTGTCAGGCTAACCACAGCCCAAATCTAACGGTTAGGAAAAATTCTGAAACGTCCCTGAATCGACGACTCTTGTTACTTTGGGCTTCGGATATTTTCGACACACCACACCTCAAATTTCCCCGTAGTGCCCGGTCTCTAGACTAAAATATCTAGCGCCATGCGTCCCCTGTGTATCGACGGCTCAGAAGGATCGTGAAGAGTCTGAGCATTGTCGGTCCTCATTACTTCGTAACTTCAACCTTCGGGGATTTTTTTCATTACAACACCCTTGTCCTTCCGAAGCGGTCAACATTGGGCTAACTACATCATGAATCCGACGGCTACGAAAGAACCCAAAGGATCCCTAGATCTACAGTTCTGGTTACTTCATGAGGGTACCTTTACCATGCCACGGGGTCGCTGCCCCTTGAAACTTCGTCACTCGACATGCGAGATCCCATGTACTCTCGACGTGATACACGTGTCTCCATGATCAAGCGGAGAAGAGGAGTCCTGAAGGATCCTTAGATCCACGGTCCACATTACTTCGTAGCTCCGGATTTCGGGGGTTTTGACATTACAACGTCTTTGTCCTCCTGAAGTAGGACTTCGTCGAAGTACCATGTGCGGTTCCCTCCTTGTTATCAAGCTAATTGTTAAGTGCGGAAACAAATCAATCCCCCTAAACTTCACTACGAAACTAGAACAAAACAAGACAATACACTACTCTTTCCTTAGATTTCAATTATTAAATGAGAAATGGATCTAGAACATACATTTTAAATATCGAATATCTGACTTCGTCAATGCAATCCAAGATTCATCGTAAGGCTTATGGAGAAATATCTGCAAAGAAACACAAGCCAACGAAGACAATAATAACAAAGCATACTTGATATGAAACTATGTATGTGATCAAGGAATCATAGAATATGGACAAATAAGATTCATATAGGAAAGAAAAGTGCATCTGTATTAAATAATAGAAAGAGATATTACAACTAAAGCCTTGATGTCGTAAGGTCCCCTCCAACAGTTCCTTGCTTCCCACACACTTCTTGCTCCAAGAATTCTAAGACTATAGATATGAAAGTCTCTCACAATCTATCTTGATAAAGCAAAACTCAAAGCCATTCTAACCAAGTTACCAATCTCCAAAAACTCAAACTCAATCCAATCTAACTTTCTCCATGAGAGCTTCTCTCTTTTTATAAGATGAAGAGGATAGGGTGAGGAGGTTAGGATGATCCCACTAAATCATAAAAGTGAGTAAGATCCAAATCGATCAGAGGCCACCTCGCCATAGAAGCTTATCCTTCTAGAAACAACGAGAAGATGCTCGTTTTTCCCACGTATGAAAATTGTCTCACCCCTAGAACTGAGCAGAGTGCGATGACGTCGCAGGCCAGGTATAGTGTAGCCTGTAACGATCCGGGATTGTCGCACCCCTAACATAAGGAAGCCTGCGACGATCTGGGATTGTCGCACCCCTAACATAAGGCAGGGTGTGACTATCCTCCTTACTAGGGTTTTTACAAAGGAAAATATGATTTCATCTCTCAGGCAAAGTTCTTCTCCCTTCTTTCCTCAGGAATTCAGGCCACTGATCCCTCTAAAGAAAACAGATAGGTTTACATCATTAATGGTCATAGGGAGGATGAAAATAATGTGTAATAGAGAGTCCCCCAAAGTATTAAAGTAGAACAGATTGATAGCTGAAATACTTTGTCGAGTGTGTGTAGGGAACAAGGAACATATCTGTCTGAAACCCACCAACAAACAAGGGAATAAAGTACAATAATATATCATCACTGAGGTAGGCATTCCCTTACTCAGAATACAAGTGACTCAAAGCATAAATGTCGACATGCAAAGATCCATGTCAAGACAAGTCATGGCCACCAAACATACACTGTGGATTCATGCCAATATGACTCAATTCTGAACATAGCCACCAAAAATGCATTGTGGATCTATGTGTTAAAGACTCAAATTTAAACATAGCCACAAGACATACATAGTGGATCTACGCAACAGTACAATCTGAATATACTCCAACACAACCTGAATCTATCAGAAAAGATCCAAGGTCTTCATCTCCACCACTCTATAGTACGAATCTAACCATGTGAATACATGTGCTGAAATTGAACATGGTAGAAACCACTTGATTACCAGTCATTAATGAATATCGTTAACAAGTGCAATGGAAATCACCATTAATGTCAATGACTCCCAAGTTACTCTGGTACAATCCAAGGAATGTGAATCAATGAGCTAAAGTCGAACACTCGACGGAATCTCTCGATCAAGGGTCAATAATGAAAACCATTGTCGAACGCGAGGAAACCTGCCATTGAGGCATGCAAGTTCCAAGGTACCAATTAGTTTCTAAGTCTAATTCATGGATAATGAGTTGAAGTCGACAGGAAAAGACTCGTCACAGGAGGGCCTTAATGTACCCCCCATCAATGACACGAAACGGGTAAAAAGATTTGAGGTAGATCAGAGTAACAAGTGATTCACGACTGACTTAGGGATGGACGACGCAATAGAATGCTTAAGGACTGCATAAATGGTCGACGCAATAGAAGGATTTTCGAGTTGAACTTATCTTTGAACATATTGACGACATGACAATTGTCTTAGAAATACTGACTCAACAACAGGGATCACAGACCAAATTTAATCTTATAAAGGAGTATGATCAAGAGACAAGCAGATTTTCCAACCTAGATACAAAGCGAGTGAAAGGGTGTCATGTTCAAAAAGTGACTCTTCCATAGAATACAGGTTTAGATACATTTCTTTCTCAATTTTCCCCCACCATTTATGGCGAGTACCTCTTTATTTTTACACAAGCTTGAGGAGGATAACATATGCTTGAATTATAAGCTCATCCTTTGGATGAGTCCCTTGGAGTATGTTTAACAAACCCTAGGAAGGAGTGGTTTGGTCCCATATGGGCCTTTCGATGTTTGTTTTATGAGTCCAAAGAAAGTAAACTCGGTGGTTTTCATATTTAGAGAGTATGAAAAACACTTAAGGAAACTCCAAAATGTCATTTTTTGTAAGTTAGTCTGAAGAGACCGAAAAAGAGATAAACTACCGCTCAACAGACGTTTTCTTCAAATACTTTAACGAGCATGAAAAGAACAAGATCGCTCGGCAATCTTTTCATGTTTAGAGAGTTTGAAAAGAGCTTAAAGTAAACTCCAAGGGTTCCTTTTTCGTATAACCTTTACGAGTCCGAAAAAGTGATAAAAGTTTACTCGGTTACATTCTCAATGATTTACGAGCATGAGAAAGAACAAAGACTAAGCTCGGGGTTGTTTTCATTTTTACGGAAGCTTAAAACAAAACAAAACTATGCTTGGGATAGATTTTATTTTTTACACAAGCTTAAAACTAAACAAAACTATGCTTGGACCTAGTTTCATTTTTACACAAGCTTGAACCATAGGAAACTATGCTTGAGGTAGGTGGTTTTATTTTTACACAAGCTTGAACCAGAGAAAACTATGCTTGCGACTTCCCAACACATTAAAATAGGGATGGTTGGTACTTAGCCCCCAGCTTAAAGAGCTAGTGGTTTAACTTCAGCATGAAGTCCAGAGGCTGAAATCATTGCCCCCCAAGCTTCCTTTCGTCCAACTGCACAGGAGGATGAAAAGAAGCTGCAAATATTATACATAACGAAGTACTTGACTCAATCAAAGAGGGGGGAAATCGATTTCATTTTTTAATGAGCTTGACACAGAAATAAGAACTATGCTCGAAAATCCAGGTTCAATACCCAGACCTCTGTTTTATTTTTTAACGAGCTTGACAGAGAAACAAGAATTATGCTAGTAACCTCTGTTTCATTTTTTAACGAGGTTGCCACAGAGATGCAAAAACTTTCCTCACAACCTCTATTTCATTTTTTAACGAGGTTGTCACACTCGAAACTGGTTTCATTTTTTAACGAGCTTGAAAAATTTTTATCAGGCTAATTGTTAAGTGCAGACACAAATCAATCCCCCTAGCCTCACTACGAAACTAGAACAAAACAAGACAATACACTACTCTTTCCTTAGATTTCAATTATCAAATGAGAAATGGATATACAACATACCTTTTAAATATCAAAGATCTGACTTCGTCAATGCAATCCAAGCTCCATCGTAAGGCTTATGGAGAAATATCTACAAAGGAACACAAGCCAACGAAGACAATAATAACAAAGCATACTTGATATGAAACTATGTATGTGATCAAGGAATCATACAATATGGACTAATAATATTCATATAGGAAAGAAAAGTGCATATGTATTAAATAATAGAAAGAGAGATTACAACCAAAGCCTTGATGTCGTAAGGTACCCTCCAACACTTCCTTGCTTCCCACACATTTCTTTCTCCAAGAATTCTGAGACTATAGATCTGAAAGTCTCTCAAAATCTATCTTGACAAAGCAAAACTCAAAGCAAATCTAACCAAGATACCAATCTCCAAAAAGTCAAACTCAATCTAATCTAACTTTCTCCATGAGAGCTCCTCTCTTTTTATAAGCTGAAGAGGTAGGGTGAGGAGGTTAGGATGATCCCACTAAATCATAAAAGTGAGTAAGATCCAAACCGATCGGAGGCCACCTCACCATAGAAGCTTCTCCTTCTAGAAACATCGAGAATATGCTCGTTTTTCCCACGTACGAAAATTGTCGCACCCCTAGAACTGAGCAGAGTGCGATGACGTTGCAGGCTAGGTATAGTGTAGCCTGCATCGATCTGGGATCGATGCACCCCTAACATAAGGCAGGGTGCAACAATCCTCCTTACTAGGGTTTTTACAAAGGAAAATATGATTTCTTCTCTCAGGAAAAGTTCTTCTCCCTTCTTTCCTCAAGAATTCAGGCCATTGCTCCCTCTAAAGACAACAGATAGGTTTACATCATTAACAGTCATAGGGATGACAAAAAAAATGTGTAAAACTCCTATGGGATGATCGGATGGTAGGTGGGGATCCTAATGATCTCCCCCAAATCTATGTCTTTCATGTACTTCACAACTTCAGCGTTCGGGGAGTTTGATGCTATAGCATTAATATTCTCTCGAGGCAAAACTTCATCAAAGTCTTCTCGTTGTAGATCCAATGGCTGAGGGGACCTTCGAACATTATCGATCGGTGGCTTGCGCTACTTCGCAATGGGGAGTTGGATCCTGGTTTAGTCGGTAATATAGGTTCCTCAAACCACTAGGGAAACTACTCAAAACGAGTCAATCTTACAGGTAATCGTGACTCTCGGTCACCTTCGGCATGTCTGTGACTATTTGGGCTGACAATACTCCGAAGTCTCGGACTTCCGAAGCTCCAAAACCAGAGGGACTTAGCTCCCTTAGGCTTAGCACAGGGTTCCTGGGTCTTGGTCATATGGGTCCTCCCGAACGGATCTCATCCGCTCGTCTTCCAAACGAAGAGATATCCCTTTTCAAGGCTTGAACCTTGATATCCTTCCTGAACTTTATCATGAATGGTTAAGGACTTGGGCATGAAATCTTGGTCACATAGCAAGGAGTCTGAAAGCGATATCCTCTTCAGAGAGATAGGGTCATATGGACACGATATCTCCTATCTTGATTGTCTTACAGACTTATGTCCCAAGAAGCCTCAAGGGCTAAGTTGGGGAATACAGACTATTAGTCAGAAGCATAAGTTCACAAGGAGATGAATGCATACACATATCATGGCATTTTTCACACAGAAACCATTTATAGATACACATATATAAAAACCCATGCATTCATCCATTATTTTAGTTCAACACACAAAGTATGAAAACACTTATCAGAACCAGAAGACATGATGTGATTGCTGAAAGGGGTGCTCGTTTCCACCCAACCATAGGCTTAGTCGCTCCTAATGGATTTACCATTGGCCACCCCTGAGCTAGACCATGATGATTTGAGATTGAATCTTTTCTTCTGACTCAACGAAAGTTAGGGATGAAGGTTACTCTCCTTCTCTCGGCACAGAAATAGATAGGGATGAAGGTTACTCTCCTTCTCCCGACTCGGTCATAGATAGGGACTGTTATCACACAGTTTTTCCTTGGAAAGTTAAAGGAAAGGTAATGAACACAAACTGACGCAATAGGAGACTATCCTATCACTGTCACCTCGATAGGATAACTCTTTCTATTTAGGGTGGTAGGCCCAGGGGAGACGTCCCCGGTGACCTAGGGTTTTGAGAAGGCAAAGGTTTGTGGCTAAGTAAAATTTTCCCCTTCACAAGTCACCACCGATCAGAAAGTCCGGCTAAACAGCCAATAAAGATAAATAGTAACCAGAAATGTACCTTCCCAGAACAAAGCAACAATAAACTATATATTTGCAAGATCACTTGCTAGTTAGTACTTCATATAATTGGACTTTCTCAAATAATTCAATTGACTAATATTAAATATGAAGCAATCAATGATGTACTATAGCAATAGTCTCAATACGTTACTTCACAATTAATGCTTTTAAAGAAGCTTCACAATGAGTAAAAATGATTTGTCATCAACGTTACAGTACCAACATTCATTAGAAGCAAAGACTACTATGCATTAATCAATCTTTCAATTGCTTAAAGAGGCTAAAATGACGCAAAGTATAATTATAACCCAAATGGATAACAACAACAAATAGGGGTAGTGGGTTAGGGTTAGAAAATATTAGTTGTTCAAAGGTATTGGGAGTTGTGATTAAAAACACTCAGGTAAAAGGTCTTAGATTAGTGCAATCGTAAAGAAAATGGAGTCAAAGGTAGTGGCAAGAGTTGAAGAAGCAATATGGTAATGGAAAGGCTAAAGACAAGAGAGTTTGATGGTGAAGTGTTGTTGAGCCAAGGCTTCAACCATCAAACCCTAGGGGAAAACGGCTCACTAAGGTGTAGTAACCCTAGGCCTTAGTGCATTTTCCTCCTTCTTTAGCTCAATGACAGGATAAAAATGACTAGGATTGAAGAGCAAAGGTAGGGTATTGCAATGGCAAGGCCCTCGCAATGTCTTCAATAGGTGAAAACTTCTTGGCACAATCTTAGCAGGGAATTAAAATAAGGGCACCAACATGTGCTTATTTCCTAGGGTTTATTCCAACAAATTTCATTAACAAAATGCAAGTAAAAATACCATAACCATTCAAGTAAGGGAAGGATTGCATAAATTCACTTACATTCACCAAGTATCATCAATGCCAAACCCTAGTTCTAAACCTTCCACCAAGAAAATGCCAAAAATAGGCAAAATAAGCGTCCTTCAACAAGTGTGCACTAGTAATTTCAGCCAAAAACTCTAAAGGGGACAAAAATTTCAGACCTCACACAAGTGTGAGTCCAAGATGATGAATAAAAGATAGTTCTAGCTCTCTTACTTATACCATACCAATGACCTTAATTAAATTTTAGGTCACAAAAGGCCGACAAGGCCAAAAATACATAATAATATTGTTTTACATTAAATTTCATGATAAAACCCTAAATCAAGCATAAATGAAGACGTCATGCCCTTTTAAGGTGACGTTAGCCCATTTTAGGGCAACGTTGGCCTCATGGAGCAAAACGTTAGGCCCCCTTGGGCCTCCGAAAGTTGCCACATGTGCCACAATTGCCTCCCAAAACCTCCACAAGCACTGGATGATGTCATGAGTGTCCTGGATGACATCATAGGCCTTCCAAGGCCAACATCATGGTGGAAAGGGAACAACCCCCCTAGGTATAGGCATGTTAAGTTGCCTCTGGTGGAACTTCCTCCTCTTCTCCGGTGCAAGCCCTATGATCTATCTCTACCCCCTATTGGGGTATCAACATCCATCTAGTGGACTTTTAGCCCCATGGAGGTCTGAACTAATCATTGTTGATTAAGGTTGGTTGTCATTGATGTCAACCCTTGAAGAAAGACCCGTAGCACAAAGGTTTGGGTAATGGACCCAATAGTGTCCAGAAGTAATAAAGGTTTGGGTAATGGACCCAATAGTGTTTGATGTAAATATGACTCATTATTTTTTTCATGGTTGATAAGAAGTAATATGGATGAACTCCAAAGTGGTCCCCTTTATGGTGAAGCCCCTCACTGGAAGACGCTTTGTGGGAGTAAGAGAAACCATGCTTAATTATGGAATAATGAGATGGAAAGTGAATTTGTTAGGGAAAATATCCTAGATGTATAGTTCCTTTCATGTCATTTCAAGTGGTATGTAACGGCCACATAATTCCCTCACTTGCTAGAGAGTTATGGCCATGAGAAGTTGGAGACCCTGTGTTTGGGTAATGGACCCAAGTTTGTTTGATGGGTAACGATATGAGTTATGATATATTTTAGATAATACTATTCTATATGGATAGTACATGTCATACCATTTATTTTGGTATGTAGAACGGCCACATAACTCCCACGGTTTGAGAGTTAAGTGGCTCAATGGGCTGAGGACCCTCATATGTCATCTAGAAGCCCCAAAAGTACAAGTAAATTCAAAGTGGTTTAAGATATTTTAAAAGGGCAGTAAATAATAAAGTGAAGTGATGAGTGTATTGCACTTAAAGTGAATACAGCTGCTATTTCCAATAATAATTTTAATGGAGAAATTAGAAGGGACCCAACCCCAAAATAAGGGAAAAGTGGGGCCAAGTGACCTAGAAGATGTTTCTTAAGGAAGCTACTTGAGAGTATGTTACAGGCAAGGCTCTCTTATTTGAAACACACTTGAGAATATTGAATATCTATAGTGTCCGAGAGGTATACAAATGATATCTAAGCCGAATTTGAGGTAAAGTGGGAAGAAAAGAAGGCCGAAATGCAAGGGAAGGATAAAGCCCTTTATTTTGGTGCTTTCTAAGGTATGTTATTTTCGTGTCATCTCACCCATTTTTAAGTTATAAATTTTTTATATAATGATTCAGACCGAAATTTCTAGAAATGGAGAAAACATATCCAAGTATCTATGGTTAAAAATTCAGCTTGTGGGCCGTTGTATTTTGGAGTTACACCTCAGGAAAATAGGGTTTGTGGTCACCTCGAACTAGTCAAACCGTATCAAGTAAAAATGTCATAAATTCTTCATAACAGATCCAAATTCAAAGGAGTATAAATTCAGAAGCATTAGTTAGGGTACGATGAAGTATGTTTTAAATAGTTCTTGTAGCATTTCAGAAAAACGCTTTAAAGGGCACACTCTACAAGGTCGCTCTCTAGAATAAGCCGTATACCGCTAAGGTATGCCATTTTGCTATAACCCTTTATGAGAGGTTCCAAGTGTAGTGAAACTTGAGGAATTGTATAAAACACAATCAAGAACATTGTGTATCACTCTCAGATCTTTATACATTACAGTTCAAAGCTAAGGATTAATTTCAAGTTGGGTTTGTTGACTAGTCCAAAACTAGGCCTGTGAGACCAAAGAAAAGTTTGATGAAAATGCTAGTCTCTTTGTTTTAAAGTTAAGGAAGGCTTGCGGGAATGTGATCATATACACTCAGTCTATTATAGAGCCACAAACTGATGCATCCTGATGATGAACGATGAGGGATTTTGGCTTGAGGTACATGTTGAGTACATGGCTTGTACGTAGCTGATGAGTTGGCTTATCATTAGCTACGAGGTGGTATAGTTGATGATGTTGGAAAATATTGATGAGTCATAGTTGATGAGAAGCCGACACATGATTGGTACACACTTGGCACATGGTTGACGTAACTTGTTTACGGTACTGTGTTGATTATAGTAGGTTTATGTAATGATTGATGCACTTGTTTATGGTAACAGTTGATTACGTGTTGGTGCATGGTTGATGCAATTTGTTTATGGTACATGCTGGATTGGGCGTTGGCATGGTTGATGCAATGGTTCGATGCATCGGGTACAGGTTTCATAAAGGGTATATCTCACGCTGATAGTGTGATAGTGGTTCCATCATTCTACTTCTACTCGGTATGTGATCGGCAAGGACAGTGGTTGTGTTCCCTTTACAGCCTGAGAACATTGGGGTTGTAGCCTCATTCGGGTTGTAGCTAGAGATTTGGGAGTTGATTTCCCTGAGTTAGCCTAAGAAACTAGGGTTGGAGCCCTTTCCGCTTGTACTGGAAAACAAAGGAAGTTATGCTTCCAACGAATACCGCCATATGAAAGCATTGGTTTTCTCCGACGGTTTCCAATGAAACATTGGTGTAATGCGCGGTATGTGTGTGATTGTTTATTTATTAATCGCTTCATTATTGGATAATAATTCTACATTGATATAACATTTGAAGAAAAAAGATTATAATTACTGCTATTACCGATTCAATCTCCCGCCACCCTCTCAGTAATCCAACAATCATATCCCCATGTGTACCTATCCATATGGGTACCTTCCATCGGGTATGGTCCTGAAACATCAACAAATACGCCCTCCATGGGCTCATAAGTCATAGGGATCATAGCAATGTCAATCACATCTAATCATCAATTTTATTAAATATGTGCATAAAACCCCCTTTACCCGGACAAGTGCTCAAAGACATTATACTAATCTGCAAGCCAAGTTTGAAGGAAGTGACAGGGCATCCTATTAGGCTAATTCTCACTGGATGTGGGATGTTTCTAGGAGAAATCAAATCCAAGCCATGTTAGTGGATGAGATGGATAAGGGATTTCTGGGCAAGGGGTGTAGTGATAGCAGGGAAATGCATGGCTTACCTATGGGTACCTCTGTAGAGGGTGAGCTGCACTTGTCATGGATGCAAATGTTTCCAAGCCCATTCATTCCTTTTGTATTTTTCTTATTGCTTTTTTCTTTCAAGAAGTTAATCAGGGGACACTACCCTGGCATGGTGACCAATGGTGGAAATGTTACTCACAAGCACTTTCACGGAAATGAGAAGGTTGGCTCGTGATGAGAACCCCTTTATCTTGGCTATGCCACCAAGAGCCAGTACCTTGGCATGGTAACTAGCTTCTAGTAGTGTCATACCTTTAGATGCCCGTGGACCAAATAGGTTTGCTCATGATGAGACCCCCTATCATCTGACTAGGTCTTATTTTATTATTTTTATGGGTCCCTCTGTTTCTTGCTGAGAAGCCTTTTACTACTTTCTTGGAGATCCTTGGGTGAAGCATCTCGAGGTTTTATTTTTAGGCTTTTATCTTTTGTCCACTGCTTTTACCCTATGGGCCTTTATCCCCTTCTTCCCACAAGGTAAGGTACAACCCTTAAATATTTGGCCAATCCAATGCCCGGACCAATGTAATGGGATGGATGAGCAAGAGAAGGATGGAATGTGGTAAGTATGGTGGGAGCAGACGATGTATTTTCATGAATCCTCCCAGTGGCAACTCAAAACCTATGGGCACAATCTTACTAGGGCATCCTGTCATTCCCTCCAGATATGGTCAAGTGGATAGGTATAAGATCCAAGCAGTCGTTAGAAACAAAAAGAACTGAATGCACATATTCAAAGGTTTTGAGGATCAGAGTGACACATACCATGATACCCAGACTCATTACCTCATGGAGCAATATCCATTTTGGCTAGAAGACCAAGCCGAGGTGATGGATGTTGTTGTTGCTGACAAAGCAGAGGCACTGAAGAAAACAAAATATGGGCCCTCCAGGGCCATGCTCAAATTGATCTGGCTCTCAATACTCCATGTCTAGAACTTGTAGGCCTTGAGACATAATCTCCTTAGTTATCCCTAAATTGGGGGATAACAGGGATGAAGGTTACTCTCCTTCTCCCAATTTAGTCTTTATTTCATGTGACCAAAACACACTTTTTTTCATAGTTCTTCCCCGAACCCGAGAGCTCAATCTCTCGTCTCTGCACTCTTCGCAAGTCTTCCTCTGCCCACCACACCTTCCTTTCTTTCCTTCCTCAACAAGATTGTGCGTGGCTTGAATCCCCCAGTCTGTGGTCAGGTCTGAAATCCTTACGGATGGGCACCCCACCCATACCCTCATTAACTCTTGAGGAGGTCTTCCCACCTACCAACCTGACTGATAATTCATTCCTGAGTCAGAGGACTGTTCTGGTCCTGAGCAATTAAATCCAGTGAAGTATTGATTTGGCGGGGTTTATCTCAACCATTCCTGGTTCCCCTCACCATCTCCTTCATAGCATCAGTGGTCTCTCTTGGAAAACCCCTCTTTCAAAAGTCATGCAATACTTATCCATTTTCTATTAATGACACAAAATTCATTCATTGACCTTTCATACAAAGGTTCATCAAGTCAACATTCACACATATCGAGTTGGCCATAGTCTCTTGGACGATATAGTTATATTTACAAACTAGGGGAAATAGGGGTGTTACAACAATGATGGCTCACTGGTCATTTTTAACATGTGGCTCTCCAGCCTAATAACCACACAGGCACTTTGGCCTCAATACATAGGTTGTCATTTATAACTCAATTATGCGCACTTCCAAGTCACTACCGCGCACTTACCCCAAGTGCATGCAACATTATGACTTTTGTGCCCCTATCTTGATAATGAATCTTTGCGCACTTACCCAAGTGCACCCAACACCAAAACCAAGTACCAACGGCTTACCAACCTATAATCATATTTACATTTACAAGTATATGTACAATTGGGGTTTGACCTAGGGGTATTACATTTTCCCTAGCTTGCTTGGCGACTCCACCTAAAGGATGTTCCCTTTTCACCCTTGATGAGCTCTTCTTGAAGCTTATCTGGCGAATCCAACTTTATAAGAACCCACCTTTCATTGTTTCCCTTTTTCTGTCCTTTGATAAGCCTTGAGTTCATATGGTGACTCCATTGAGTTATTACTGTAAGTAATGGAACCATGGCCTCATGACACTTACCATGGGCTTTCCATAAATTCTATCATTCTTTCGATATTCAAAATATCCCTGGATATCCAAATCATTGCTCCCCAAAGAGAAGGGCAAGTTTCCATAAATTTAATGGTGACCCAACTCTAGTAGTCACCCATGTCGTCAATTATATGAAGTATGCCTCAAGATTAAATGTGCTACATGAAGATGTGCCAATGAAAATTTGTGTGTCTTCACTGGAACTAAGTCAAAGGAGTTGGCTTGCACACTCATGTAATCCGAAGAGCATCCCATCTTCTACCAATCTCATTGAATAATTTCTCAAGCACTATCGTCCAGCTACCTAGAATTTGCAAGATATGTTCCAGGAGCTCAAAGACACTCTTTGCAGAGAAGGTTTTCTTGTAGATGAGAATGAAGAAAATATTGAAGAAGATCTTGATGAAGAAGATCTGAATGAGACATATTATGAAGATGAAGTGATTATATCTTCCCTTCCACTTTATGAAGACATCCATACCCCTGCTTCTCCTGCACATCAAGAAGAAAACATGATGAGTTATAATCCTTTGGAAACTTTGATGATGCTTTATTCGATGATTGTGGAAATAAAGAAAGTTGTTAGGAGAATCTCGATGAAGTTTCTTTTGCAGAAGTATTGAACAAGACATTGTTATCTACTTTCCCTTTTGAAGAAGATGAAGTTTTCTAATCTTGTGAAGAAGTAATCAACACCTATGATACATGTGAAAACATGGAACAACCCCCAGATATAGTTGACAATCACATTCATGATTTCATATAGGTTTGGAGACATAGATGGGATGTGGGTTGCTCCATTATTGATAGAGATCCCATTTACGACATTGAAGCTAGCCCTCAAGTAAAATGGGTCAAGTTATTATCATCAAGGGACTGGTCTTCATGCATGTACGATTCAAATGATATGGTTACATATTTTTTCTGCTCCTTCGAGGATGAATTGTCACAACATACTCAGGGTGATCTTCAGTCACCCCTTGATATGTACCCTTTTTAGGATTCAGATTTTTTTTGTGAGGATTTTCAGATATTGTGCTCAGACTTTGATAGACACCGGGTCGTGGCTAGCCTGGGGCTCTCCGAGGTACACACTACCAAACATAAGTACTTTTATATTGAAACTTTTGGTGGGGATTTGCATATAAAGAAGCGACGCTTCCTTAGTCTGAGGGAGGATTTTTTCTCTAGACATGAGGTTATCCCTTACCTCTTACATTCTTCTCTGGGAAGCCATGTAGTCTTCTTCCAATCTCTCATCTCCTCTAAGTCTTCCATAAGAAGTGGATCTCTCCGCGTGAATGAAGATGAATCGTCATCTATATACGATAGTCCTCTTTATAGATGGGTTGATTGAGTTTGTCGTTATCACTTCAGGCAGGATTCCTTGGATGATCAGAGTTGCGGATATTCTTTCCAGTGGGATTTCCTCCCTCCCACCCTTCTCCATGAGTTTCACTTTATCATTGATTGTATGTCTATGTATGCTCATGATTATTATGTGTTGGACTTATCTTTGTTGTTTCACATGATTAAGCATAGGGGGAGATACTTTGATGAGATGATCATGTGTTTGCACTGGTTGCATGACTTCACCTGACATCACCTATCGCTTGATCTTCGGGGCCCCAAGGCCCCAAGTAAGTAGGTAGGTCATCTTTCTTGCCCTAAATTTTCATCTTTCTTGCCCTAAATTTTAATCTTTATTGCCCATGTTAGTTTAGATGCATTTCATATTTCCTTCTTCCCTATTTTCATATTGATTGCATGCTTAGTTTAGAAATTTTTGAAAAATGCTAAAATTTTATTTTCTAAATCAGTTTCATTTTTGGTTTTGATGTATATGGAAGAAGGGTTATAGAACCACCCTAGACTTTATATTTTTTTGTTTTAGTGTAGGCACATGCCTACTAGGAGATGTTTCGGTTCTCATGCACTATACGGAAAGCACATGTCCCCAAGTAGGAGCCAGTTTTTATCCTCATTTTTTGGGATAACTAAAGAGATGATGTCTCGAGGCCCTCAGGTTGCAGATATGGAGTGTCGAGAAACCACATGACTAGCAGTGTCCACTTGCACGTATGGAAGCTCGTTCTATCACCATAGTTTGGATCCATTGTCAGTGCATCCACCACACCAACTAGCTTCCGGAAGGCATAAGGGTCTTTCTCTATGCGGTACAAGTCATGTATTGTGGCAAGTAATCACCCTAATATTTGAGGCATTTAATCATGTTGTATTGAAGTTGCTTTTGATTATAGAACTTCTGCTTGGACATTATGCTTTTGACCCGGTTTCACCTTGGTGAGTGTCATTGATTTCCTAGTAAGTGGCCAAATTTTGGGGAAGGGGTGCAACTGGGGTTCCCTTATGGGGTCAACGTACCATTCCCTACCATACTTACCACTTTCTGCTCATTACACTCCCATCATATTTCCCTCTTCTAGGCCCTTTGACTTTAGTGACCCAAGAAGGGCATCTACCTCATTTCATGGGACGAAGGGATTGAAGGCCTAGGGGGATGGTTGTTGGCAAACGATAAGAGCCTAAATAAACCTTCTAGATGCTCACCCAAGCATGTCTTGAGAACGATGAACTACTTCTCTTAAAATAATTAAATACCTGCACAATATCAAACACATAATAAATATTCCGCTAGAATATAAGACTTACACAAGTGTGTTGTTGAGGAAAAGATATGAAATGATCTTACTCAAGAATTTTCAGATTCTGCTTAGCTAAAGAAAAATAGACAGGAATATCACCCTATGTTTATAGCCAACAAAAATAACATCCTAACTCACAAGTATTGATTACAAGTGCTTAGGCTAGTCTTTTATAAGTAAAAAGCTTGTTGGAAATTCACTTTTTATATGATTTTTTTAATATAACAGTTGTTGAAATAAATGTAGAGACATAAGTAAAGACACCAAGAAGATAATCAAGGCAGATGAGACATAAACAAATCCTATTTCATTCCAATTCACCAAAGAGTCATTCCTTTTACAAAATTTCATGCAGAAATTTCGAACCAAAGACAAACTTAGACATCCCCGATGGAACATACAAAAGGACCTTTGACAGAAAATAAAAAACCGAACTCTAAAAGATGGATTAACTTGCCACAGATTGCTTCCCACTCAACTCTACACAATAGCCTTTATCGGTCATGAAAACCAATTCACAAACATACAAGTCTACACATACTATCAAAGATATATCAACACCTCTGAAAAACAAGTGTCTGAATGATGTAATCCAACCCTGGATCTTGTTGTCTACAATAATGTTGACATGTTTTACAGGAAGTGTGTGCTTGTCATTGATGGCAAGAAAAGCAACAACGACTGTAAGCAGAGATCAAAGCTCGGAAAGGAAAGTGCAGTACAAAAACGTGATCAGGATCAAAATCCTTGATCATGGATCTATTTCAAGAGTCTTTACGACCGTCGGATCAAATTAAGTGAAGGATAGCATAAACGGGGCACAAGGTTTGAGAATTAGATTATCTGAATCTCCTTCAGTCGTCAGATCAAATTAAGTGGAAGGATAGGATAAGCAAAGATGGAGGGTC
>SNQJ01S0098963.1:31510-43695 GCA_010110895.2 Picea sitchensis | reverse complement strand
ATGAGCTTGGTAAAAGAAAATTGTAATGTATTTCGGTCATAGGATTTTATACTAACCTCACACATTTGAGGGGAATCTCTTATCATCCAAAATTGGTCGACTTGTGACAAATATATAACTTCACTAAAATACACAACTAAATAAAACATTTATCTCTCATTCCACTTCATTCCACCTCCAATAGACCCTAATAAATATATGTGAAAATTTCATACTCAAAAATCTAAAATTGTGTAGTAACTTGTTACCTCCCATTAAGGTGTTTCTGAAAGATGGATATCACCCCCTTAAAATATTTGTCGCCCATAAAAACATCAATTTTCAATGTTTCTAGCCAAAAATTTCTAAAAGAGTAAAAGTATTGCAAATGGATATATCCAAACCCTAATATCTATTCTTAGCCTTGATTTGGTCAAATAATAATTGTTTATTATGACAATATCAAGTTGGTTTAACCAGTTTTTTTCTTATTAAATATGGAAGGTCTCTCAATTTTTCATTATCCATCCACACAAGTAAGGACATGTTGCCAAAAATTCCCTAGAGCTCAAGTGAACTCCTTTCTATTGATATTTATTTTTCACATCCGACATAATTACAACCAAGGAGAGGGGATAAACACATACTTTTGAAGAAAATTACCCTCCCAAGGAGGAGACCTTGAAGCCACCCTCTTAAATAGATTATTCCACCCTCTTTCTATTGGGTATAAACAAAACTGAAACACTTTCAAATTTGTGTGTTTCCTTCAAAGCAACATTTTCTTTGTTGTTTCTTTTAAAATTCATTAGAGAATAGGGATTTTAATGTTGTTCAATTCCATTTTAAGGTATTGTTTTCTAAAGCTTCATCTCTATATTTTTTTGTATCTAACCCATAGAAAATTTTAAGGATCCATGCTTATGTTAAATTGTAGAAACCTTTAAGGACTATTATTAATTCCAAAATGTCAAGCATAAAATATCGGCAATATTTTTTTGTAAAAAATATTCAAACTTATAAGGATTTTATATAATTTATAAAATTTTGGGAAATTTTAGAGAAAAATACTTTTATCCTATATAAATTTGGGTGAATCATTTTAGTTTTAAAAATGAAAATCAAAAATATATTTTAGATAAAAATATAAAAAAATAGCCCATTGGTGAAATTTACGAACTAATTAAATTTTTTTGTGTAAGCTAGCAACCCTGATTTGAAATATACATACCTTGCTACAAATCTCCATGAACAAGCATTCTTAGGCTAGAACTTTTCTTAAGTGGGTCTGCAGCGGAGATACATCCAATAAAAAATAAAATCAAGTTACATTTGTTCCCTTTGAAATGCCTCTCATCATAGTTAAAACAAAGTTTGAGGCATTGGCATATTTCCATCTCTTTGGGAGACGACTTTTGAATTATTAATGGAAGAGAGATGGAGAAGCTAGGGGTACTAGCCACTAGAGAGCTAGTGCGAGTAGTGAATGAGAGTCTTTTGGTTTGAGCATTTATCACCATCTCAACTTATTTATCTTAGTCGCAAGCTTAACCATGTATGTGGGTCATGAATTGTGACATGTTCTTTAATTTTCTCTTTACGATATCTCATGAAACATTCTTTGAAAAAAAAAAAAATTACCAACCTTCTATGTAGATTTTAATTTCTCAAGGGCCATAATATAAAGGTCAAATGATCATGTGTGTTTGTAATTTTTGTTAATCATCCTAAATATAGTGAGTTTCAAGTTCAAACCAACCCAAAACAAGCTTTATACACCTGGGTCCAAGTAATGTAGCTTAAGTAATATTTCTATACCATTTCCACTATTGCCATTATTTTGAATCCATACATAAGACCCCCAATTTTTGTTTATATAGGTCATTAGTAATAACAAGTGTAGAGAGAAGTACTGTTCCATTTGGGTAACCCAACCTACATATTTTCAAGTGTCAAACTTGTTCATGTCAATATTTTTAAAGTGATGCCATGAATTCTGATATTGAAAGGGTGGGTGATGGGAATCTAGAAAGAGTGTGTGAGTATCCTACTCTTTTTGTTTTAAATATTCCTCCTTTGCTATATCAATGTTTGTATTTGACATCTTTGCACAAAAAGGTGCTCTACATCATTGTATGAAGTGCAGATGTCCATGTAACGTAATGCATTAAAATAATAGTAAAAATCCATAAAATAATAAATTAATATTAAATTAATAATAAAAGAAAAAGAATAAAAACATTAAAATATATATATAAATAAAAAAAACACATATATAAACAAGCCGGGCCTAATTAATAAATTGACACGATAATAAAAACATGTATATTGTAATGATAGATCCATCTGATTCTTGATTCATCAGATGTATAAGGATCAAATCTCTAGAGGTGGAAACCTTTAACTTTTCCTCAAGTTTTGCACTATAAAAGAGGTTTTCCCCTTAATAGATTTGATCCCTCTCTAGTGCTTCTATATACTGCAAAACATGAGGTTAAGATGGATCTATGTTACTATACTCAAGTTTGTACATATATATCCCGATATTGTTAGGAGCCCTTGAAATTGATTTTTAACCTTTAGAGAAAAGTTTTCGAATCAACACTCAAGGCTAGAAACCTTGATGTCAAGATTTTGTTGCTAAGTGTTGAGGAATTGAGGTTGGTTCTTAGTGTTTTCCATGCTATAAGCATGGACAATGGGGCCACTTAAGATCCTTTCAAAATTTTAGCCCCGACTTAGCTCAATATAACATATGCTCAAGAGTCCTTTGAGATATACCACTAACAATAAATGTCGATTCAATGTAAAAAATGTAATCAAGAAGTATAATCACGTGATCAACACAACATAAGGAATATTTTGAGAGTGGTCTCCCATAATGGTGTTGGAAGGACCCAAAATATTTTTTTGGAGCACTACTATGGGAGTGTTGTTCCTGATTAATTATTGTTATGGTGAAAAAATATCCAATTTCCTTTTAGATGCATAGATGTAGGAATTCCATTTGTTGATTGTGGAAGTGAGGATTTGTAGATTCTGAAATACAAAGGAGTGTTAGGTACTACTTATCTCTATTATACTTTATGTAGTGTCCAATTGTAGTACTCAACCCAATTTCCTAGGGAAGTAACTAAGGAGCACCTACGAGGATTTATCATGCCCTTAGTCATACCACCCAACTAGCTAGGTACTAGAGAATGATATCCCTGACTATTGTTCTTGGTGTACTATATAGTTGATAGGATTATGGTTTTAAGTGCACCTAGGGGGATTCTGATATACGCAAAGGTACATGGAAGTGAGATTCCATACAGTGTATTGCTTCGGATGCAATACTACTTGAAGGGGTACCAGGGGTTGCACAACCTTCTAACAGAAAGGATTTCACCATATTTCATGTTTTTATTATTCCGCAACCAAAGTTTCACCTATTTAATGATAGATATATGTTTTATTTAAAGATGTTTCAATTCATATTTAGTCTGAAAAATATTCTACTAAAATTATGAGGCATGCCGGCTTAGGAAGGAGGTCTGATACCACTTTCTATTTTCTTTAACCCTTAAACTTGAAACAATATATACGATATATAGATATATAGGATATAGATATAGCCTAATGGTTAAGACTAGAGCCTCCTAAGAGGTCACATGTTCAAATCCATATAGGGTTAGCATAATCAGACTCTTTGACCGCGGACCTTATATATATATATATATATATATATATATATATATATATATATATATAATATAATAATAATAATAATAATAAATTATAAAACCATATATACAAGATAGTGAGATAAAATATGCAGATTAAACCCTTGTATTAATGATATCTAGAAGAAAGAAAGCAATGTTCACTACAAAAAATTCCTTAGCCTCCTATCTCTTTTAAATAAATACTCAAATAGAGAAACCCTAATTACATGTTGTCCCATATTTAATGATTACCAACTACCTAGTGTGCCTTATTTAATAAAGAGGATCATTTTACATTAAACAACTATCCATTTCTATCTAATTGTCCCTATTCAAAGAATATGGATGCATACATTAACTGACTAACCTCAGGGTAGTCTAAAAGTAGGAAGGTAGGCATGATCAGCTAATATCTAAACCCACCCACTCAATTCCAGTGTGAAAAAAAATACTCATGTCATTGATTTGGGTATAATCCAACAATCGAGATCACTACAGAAAGCTAAACAGTTTTAATTTCTCCCCCCCAAAAATGTTGCTTCATTATATGTAGATGATCCAATATGTGTGAGTTTTCCACATGGTTAAGGGGGTTTTGTGTTGGTTTCACCTTTCAACACCTGCAAATTAGGTAATGTCACATGTCACTTCCTTCAAAACATCCAAACCACAACCATGCTATGACTTGGATTTAACATGAGGTCTTTGGCACTTCCATCATATTCATTTTCTATCCAATTAGGACCCTACCTCTAATTCCACATCTGGATTAGTGGGATAGAGGGGGATCATACCAATACTCAATGGTTGTTCAAAACATTGATGTAACAAGGCTAGAATTATCCGCTACATAGAATAAAAAATCTTATTTATCTTCAAATAATGAGTTTACTCTTCCATAGTTAAAAACAAAATATAGTTTTTCATATCTCTCATATGTTTCTTGCTAATCAAGTGCTATGAGCCAAATCTCATTCATGGAATTCGAGTTTGTACATAACAAAAGTTTTATCACAGATGACATTATACATTTTAAATGTCTAATGGTTGTTAAATGACTACACACAACTATGAAGCCTATTGTTCAAAACTACCCAAATTTTCCCAACATTGAAATAAAGCTATAATACCACAGTGTGGAATCTGAATCCATGAAACAATGAGCTATGATTACATCATTAAAATCTCAACCCTCAAGAGATTATCTCACCATAATAACACAAATGTGTTCTTCCATGGAGACCCAAAATTCATTTAAATGCATGTATAAGGTGCAATAACAAAATTGCAACAAAATTACTCCTCTCTATATCTTCTTCAAATTTCTAGTTAATAACATTAGATGGAAAACAAAACATGACAGGTATAAATCTTTAAATGCCGAACCCTGGGAATGAATTGACATGAAGATATGATGTTTAGTTTTGTAAAATAAAATACTCTTATTCCCTTAAAAAAAAATTACTCCACTAATCAATAAATTTGATAGAATTAAATTATTTAAATATTTTTTTTAAAACATAATTTCAAATTAATATAAATAAATTTTAACAATTTAAATGTAAATATGGTGGATCACAGACAATGTTGTTATTGTTGGGATGATGAGCATGTTATATTAAACATTGTCTATGTCAAAGTATTAACTAGTCAAATTTATATTAAATGTTTTCCTATAGGGATGTTGTGAATTGAGAAAATAATATATTTTTATGGTATGAATAAACAATATTTAATGCAAGATTCTTTAATGGTACATGACCCTGTGAAGGGAACCCTGGAAAGGCTACCTCCCATTGATGATCCCCTCTTTGATGGATTACCAAGATGGTGCCAGTGCGTTGCTGTGAACCGGAAGCTTGTCCTCATAGGCGGATTCAACGAGTTGAACGCGATTATGATGAAGATTGTATACATTTATGACTTTGAGTCTGCCAGATGGAGACACGGAGCTGACATGCCTACACCTAGATTCTTGTTTGCCTGCTCTGTAGATTCTTCCACCGGACTTGTCTAAGTCGCTGGAGGGACGAGTAAGGATTCCCACCCTCTGGTGGCTGCAGAAGCTTATAACGTGGAGGAAGACAAGTGGGAAATTATGCCTCCTATGATCCAACCGCACGGCTGGGGGTGCCGCGGTGTTTTCATGGAAGGAAAATTCATTGTGTTAGGCAGAGGCGAATTTGACAGAAGTGCAGAAGCTTTTGATCCGAGTGTGGGAGCATGGAGGTGGGAAGATAAGTTGGGTTTTGGGGCAGATCTATGGAGTTGTGCGGCTTCTTCTTCCGGTGAGTTGTACGCTTTCTGTGAAGACCGACAACAGGTGATGAAGTATGATGGTGAGAAAAAACGGTTGGACCGCTGTAGCTTCTCTTCCGCAATGTATTGCCTTCTTAACTTGTGCTACACAGTGGCGTGACCAGATTTTTGTAGGCACATTGTATACCGGTTTCATGTTTAACCCATCAACAGGGCAGTGGTTTGAAGTTAACAGTGATGGCGGAGAAGGCTTTGCGGGCACGGTCGTATCTGCAGCAACCGTGGAGATATTTGATTGCTGTTATTGATTTTGTTTTTCTTTGTTGTGTAATTTCTGGAGGGAGGAGGGGAGTTATCCAGCAAAACTTATGTGTGGTTAATAAGTTGGAAAACTTGTAGAATGATGATGGTTAAAACTTTCATCATTTTATTATAATTATTTCTATAAATAAAACGTAATTTTCTTATATAGGTGTACATTTATTGAAAATAGTTAAACCTTTTGTATTTTTAATGGTTAAGTGCAACTGTGCTTGCAAACGGGGAATGCCATGGATTGTAATTTTCTTATTACATCGAGGTGTACATTTATTGAAAATAGTTAAATCTTTTGTATTTTTAATGGTTAAGTGCAACTGTGCTTGCAAACTTGGAATGCCATGGGTTTTCCATGGAGCATGGGACACATTTGCTTTAATTTTGAAATTATGTTATATTCAACATAAAATATTGGACCAACATGCATGTTGGACCTAAGTTTAAATAGGTAGGGAGTATACATTCTTCTTTGTAAGGTATATATATATATATATATATATATATACACTTGTTTGTTTTATTTTTTGGTTCACTTTTCTTCTATTTTTGTTTTCATCGCAACATCCAAGTAATTAATAGTGAGGTTGGCTGATTGGATTGATATGCAATAATTTCATTAGTTTGATATATTTTGGGTTACTGTTTTCTTTCAGATATATTTATTGTTTGTGCATTTGTCTATATTTATTGTTTGTGCATTTGTCTCTTTAGAGTTAATTTGTTTTCATATGATTGTTTTTATAAATTCATGTTTGTGCTCGCCATACATCATACCAATTATAACCTCTGTGTGCTCCACATGCCCCCACAGACACAAGGTAAGTTGGAGGGAGTTGAACTCAAAACCTCATGGGAATCCCCATTTCACGGGCACTGCTAATTGTTTCACTGGGCTGCTACAGGAATTTATTTTGGAGTAACACATAGTAGACCATTATGATGAAGAACCTCTTGGTGTCAATATTCTATTTCAATTCTTTCAACTCATATCACAACAACAGAATCAATGGCACAAATAACCTTAGTCTTAATCTTGACAAGCTTTGTGATGGGCAATTCAAGAAAGCCTAGAAGGATAGAGATGTACAGAGAGGGTGTTACCTTATGTAATAAATAGATTATCCACTCATCTACATATATAATAAATAGAAAAATTTATATATTATTAACTTAATCCAAATAAACTTACTCCAATGCAATAAGGTGCAGAACATTTAAAGATATTTTTATTGACATCAATTGGAGGGTGTGGAAAGTCATAACAAAATCTATATTTAGTGGAAGCCTTGTAAAAATGTCCTTACAAAACTTTCTAAAAGATTTTGTCTCAATTTAGATTTAACTAGGATGTTTTGAGAATTGATAAAAATTTGAACTCCATTATAAATTTGTTCTTTATTAAATAGATTTTTGTATAGATTTACCTAGATGCTTCTAAAATTGACAAAACTTCCTAAACTATTTGTTTCAATTTAGATTTAACTAGATGCTTTGAGGAATTGAAAAAAAAAAAAGGAACTCTCCTGAATTTGTTTTATTAAATAGATTTTTATTGAGATCTTATTTGATGCTTTGAAAATTGATAAAAAATTTGAAACTAGGTCAAGACTTTTTTCTACCCATTTAAATTTTTTTATTGAGTTTCATTACTTCAGAAAATGGCCACCTCCCAAGTTTTTTTTTAACCCATTTTAAGTTTTTTCTCTATTTCTTTATCACTAGCAGGATGCATGGCCACCTCCAATCCTTTTGTTGTATTTGTTTATCAAGGGTGGGGTTCATGGGCACCTCCAAGCCTTTTCTGTCCGTTTAGATTTCATAAGTAAATGTCCACCAGTCACCTGTTTGTTGTTTGACTAAGTTTATAGTTATTGATACCTATCGGCTTTCCTGCGAGAGATGGCGGCTATGCTAGTATAAAAACCTCTATTTACATAAAACTCTAACTCTGAAAAATATACTTCCCTATCCCTATAAACCTTTATCTCAGTCTAAAAAAATAAATGAAGTTTGTTTAATAAGTGTTGTACCTAATTGACCATCGTAGGGATAACCATTGATCTCAATCATTTTTCCTCTTGGATGAAAATCACACAAATATGTTTCCTGCATTAATTTGTTGACAACTCTCACTTGACCATCAATCTGGCTGCATGATAAGGTTTTTCCAGATGAAATTGGGTTCCATATAGCCTGAACAATTCTTGCCACTTTTTTGGTGAAAGTGGGATCTCGGTTAAAGACAATGGAATGAGGCATGCCATGAAGCTTCTGGAAGATATAATCCATGAAAATTTGAGCCACTATGGAGGCAATGAATGGATGTTGAAGAGAAAATAAATGAGCATATTTGGAAAGACGACAACAACCACCATGATGACGGTAATTTCATTGCTTGATTTAGGTAAACAAACAATGAAATCCATAGAAATATCCCTCCAAAATAGCTAGGTGGAATTGGATTGGTTGTAGTGTGATTGGCTTTTAACACTTTCTCTCTCCCTTGTTGTGTTTTCAAACATCACATTCAACCACAAAAGTGCTAACATCCCCGTTTCATACCATCCTACAAAAAGGAACGTTTGACCTTGTCAGTTTTGGTAAACCCAGAATGCCTAGTTGTGGGTGCAGCATGAGTTTTCCTACCAGTACCATGGATTTGTTGTGATTGATTTCTGCATAAATTTCCTTTGTAGCGAATACATTCATTGTGCCAAGAGTACTATAGAGAAACTTGATAATTTTCTTCCAATTGTTGGATCAAACAAACAGTTTAGGATCTTGGTAAACCATTCATGACGAACAACTTGGAGCAAATCTTGTTAAGATCTTGAAAAATATGAAAAAATACTTCAACAATAAAGCAATAATAAACCAAACCATTCACTATAATATTGAACACAATATGTAGACAAAATCCTTGAGGTAGGGTAAAATGATCTGGTTATAACTTGGAAGGATAAAACTCTCAAGCAATACTTGCTTGTGCCAATAACAATATTATTCAATATGTTTCATTACATTGCTTTACATCTCTTTATATAGCTCCCTCTATCTCCTAGGGAGCTTCTAGAGATCCTTCTCACATTTATTACATTTAACTACCATAGTGAGACTTTATTAATATAGTGGACCTAGTTCACCATACATTGAATGACCACATTCTCATATATTAAAATGACTTCCACCAATAATACATAACTACATTCCCATCGGGTAACTCCCTAGGTGCACCATATTACCTCCGTAGGCATACTACATTCCATCCCCCTTCACATGTTTCTTCTTTATCCCTCGAAACATGATAAGAAACCATTCAATATGATCGGTTAAGCAATGTAGCCAAATGGCACCAAGTATGACCATCTATCCATCCCAATGGAAGTCGAACATGATGTCCATTTGCTTCCTTTCCACCCTGATCTTTTTATGCATCATGTCGAGGTTGCCATGGGATTGTTTTTGTAGCTTGAGATCCTCCCGTAGTGTCGATAGTCCTCCGTGCACCTCTCGATCGGTTTCCTATCTAATGCCTTGCTAGTTCATAAATGTGTTGATGCACACACCCTTTCCTTGATGATTGTTGTGTCTCTATATGATGTGGATGGTGATATTCAACAACTGTATGAATCTTTTATTTTTTCTTCAAATCTACAACACTTTGTGCCTTTGAGACAATGTCTTCCTTAGCTTCCTCATTATGTCCTTCTTGTAGTTTCTCTTCATCTCCTTCTATAGAATTTTCCTTTGATTCAACTTGAGACTCAGAAATAACGTCTTTGCTAGCCTCCATGGGCCCATATTTCTTACTAAGAGACACATCCTGTAATGTGATTTTCTTTTTCTTGTACCACAACTTCAAAAAATTATTTTGCACATTAATATTAATGGTACCCACTGATTCTATCCAAGGATATCCCAAAACAATATCCACTTCATCCATATCCATAGCATAAAAATGTGAATGCAACACATATTCATCCATGGTAGTCTTCAAATCTTTAAAAATTTGAACATTTTCACCCTCAACCTGTGTGTTGTGAATATTATTTGTAGGAACTTGTAATCTGTTAACCAACCGAACATTGATAAAACTTTGTTGGCAACTAGGGTTAATAGAAACAATAACATTTTCTTTATGAATACAACCATGAAATTGTAATATAGATTTTCCACATGAAAATAAACTCTTGCTGTATTTATCCTTACTCTTTGTATGAGACCACTTGTCTAAAAGTAATTTTTCAAGTACTTCCTCGGAAAGTGACATCCACTCAGAATGATGAAATGATTGCCACCATATGAGAGAATCATCTTCGAAACCCAAGTCTACAAAAGATGTCCACTTCCCTTTCCATAATGACTTGTGAGATTTTATAAATTATTCAATACTAGCCCCATCATCTCTTCCAGTAAAAAATAGTATGCTTGGACTAAATCTTCAACAAAAACTAAAGTTAAAAATAACTTACTGCAGAAAATCGCGGCTTTTTCTGGAAAAACCCTGAAAAAATGTTGAATTTAAAATGCTCATAACTTTATTTCCTGATCTTCGTTTCGTCTAATTGTTTTTTTGAAATTGGGTATTTTTCCGAGAGGAATTCAAATACCCAATTTTTTTTTTCCAAATCCATCTCATAAATCTTTAGATATGAACATGAAGTGCATCGCCCTCTTTTTCTTCCCTAGAAAAATTCTGCAAAAAGAGCCAAAAATGTTTCCCTTCTTTGACCAAGGAAATTGCTTTGATACCAATCATTAAGATCCTGAATAATATGAAAATACACTTCAGCAATAAACCAATAATAAACCAAACCATTCACCATAACATTGAACACAATATGTATACAAAATCCTTGAGGTAGGGTAACACCATATATTAACTTGTATGGAAGGATAAAACTCCTTAAGCAATCCTTGCTTGTACAATCACAATATTCTTCACTATGTTTCATTACATTTTTTGCACTTCTTTATATAGCTCTCTCTATCTCCTAGGAACCTTCTAGACAACTTTCTTACATTTATTACATTTAACTACCATAGTGGGCCTTTAATAATATAGTGGACCTAGTCCACCTTACATTGAATAACCACATTCTCATATATTAAATGACTTCCACTAATAATACATAACCACATTTCCATTGGGTACCTCCCTAGGTACCCCATATTACCTCCCTAGGTATACTATATTCCCTAATTACACCGTATTACCTCCCTAGGTATACTACAAATCTAGAGTAATGAAGGATAGAGAAAAGAGGGACCCTTTATCATCATATTTCCTTGAAAGAGAATCTGCAACCACATTGTCTTTTCATTTCTTGTAAATAATCTTGTAATCATATCCAAATAGCTTGATTACCCATTTTTGTTGTTCCAGGGATGAAAGGTGTTGCTCCAGAAAATACTTGAGGCTATGATGATTTGTCTTAATTTGGAAGCGTTTCCCCAATAGATAAGGACACCAGAGATCCAAAGCATGCATAATGGCCATCATTTCCTTTTCATAGATTGATTGGCCCAAATAGTGCTCCAACAATTGTTTTCTAGTGAAGTGAAAAGCCCTACCAACTTTCATACTGGTTGAGCCAATTCCTTTCCCGGATGCATCATATTCCGGGAAAAAAGTCTTTTTGAATTCGGGAAGGGCCGAGATAAGAGTTGTGCACATAGCCTCTTTCAAAGCATGGAAGGCTTGATGAGTTGCAGTAGTCCAATTGAAAGAATTTTTTTTAAGGAGACTATTGAGAGGGGATGTAATTTTTCCATAGTGATTAACATATTTGCGATAATATCTCGTTAAACCCAGAAAACCATGAAAAAACTTGAGAGTTTTGGGGTGAGGCCAATCCTGCATAGCTTCAATTTTTTAGGATCCACCCTGACACCATCCTAGACAACAATATGACCCAAATA
>SNQJ01S0098963.1:0-12316 GCA_010110895.2 Picea sitchensis | reverse complement strand
TTCCACATATAATTTAGCTTGCCATTTCTATAATTTAGCTTGCCATCTCTTCGTTAATTAGCTTGTTATTTTCAAGTATATTTTAGCTTGTTTTTATAAATTCATGTTTCTATAAGGGAATCTAATTACTTAATAGTGGTTGTTGTAAAAATCATCATCCATTTTCCGAGCCCCAAAAAAAATTAAATTTACCACATGTTTTTTTTATTGCTTTATTAATTATTTCTATTTTTTTTTATTGTTTTATTAATTATTCATTATTTATATAGAAATGACTATTAATTATTCATCTTATTTTTTATTGTTTTATTTATATTAATTTTTTATTGTTTTATTGGATTATTGATTATTTATATAGAAATGGTTATTGATTATTATGCTAAATTTGACCAAAATGGCATAGTGAATGAACACTGATTGGTAAAGTTAGGGTATATGATAAGGATATGCAATATTCTCATTAGGTTGATATATTTTTGGTCATTAGCTAGTTGTTTCCAAATATATTTTAGCTTGCTATCTCTTGGTTAATTAGCTAGTTCTTTCTAAGCATATTTTAATTTGTTTTTATAAATTCATGTTTGTATAATGGAATCTAAGTACTTAATATTGGTTGTTGTAAAAACCACCATCCATCTTCCTAGCCCCCAAAAAATTAAATCTATCACATGTTCTTTTTATTATTTTATTGATTATTCCTCATTTGTTTTTTATTGTTTTATTAATTATTCATTATTTATATAGAAATGGCTATTAATTATTCATCTTATCTTTTATTTTTTTATTCATCTTCTTCTTCTTGCTATTAATTATTCATCTTATCTTTTATTTCTTTATTCATCTTCTTTTTTATTGTTTTATTCATTATTCATTATTTGTATAGAAATGGTTATTTATTATTGAGCTAAATTTGACCAAAATAACATAGTGAATGAATAGTGATTGGTAAGGTTAGGGTATAGCATATATGCTAGACATTAATGGATGAGTATTGACCCAATGACATAGTGAATGAATAGTGATTGGTAAGGTTAGGGTATATCGCTTGACATTAATGGATGAGTATTGACCGCTGCCAATATTCTATTTCAATTCTTTCAACCTAGAAGGAAAAAGGATGATGAAATCACAACAACAGAATCAATGATAAGTTTTGTTGGAACTTCCAACACACACGGGCATCTTGAGCTCTACAATGTAATAATGATACCATCCCTTCATCTACAAAAGAGTGCCACCAATGTGAACAAGCCATCCATGAGGCTCATTGTTCTAAAGAGCAAGAAGCCCCCAACAAAATCTTATGGGTGAAAACTCTAATTCATCCTAATGTTATGTTTAAGATGAAATACATTTATGCTTTTTAATTTAAGTTGTTTTCAAATGAATTCGACTTTTTAAATAATTTTTTTAATGAAATTATAATTTAAAATAAAATCCCCACTCATTTAAAGAAAAATTTCCGCATATAGAATTTATACACTATTAACTTAATCTAAATAAACTTACTCCAATGTAATTAGGTGCAGAACATTTACCATATATTTGTTGTTGTTGATTTTGTACTCTCATCACCTTTTGAATTTGTTGTTGATAGGTGGGACATATCAGCTTCTTCTACAATTGGTTGATCTAGATTGGATAATTATATTATTTTTCACCTATCTCGATGCTTTTAGAGTGGAGAAAATTGAAGGAATCAACTTGTAGGGTCATTTTAGTGATAGGTACCAATTTGGAAAATTAGGGCTGGGAACCTTTCAAATCCATTTTGAGGCATTAAATAGAGTTCTTTTGGGGGGTTTTGTGTCTAAAACGTGTGCACATCCCCCTTCAGAGTATTCTACACTTTGATACATTTCCAATGATTCAAACCATGTATCAGTCAAAGCTCGTATGAAAAATTTATTGCTCCCGCAAGTTGACCTATTCTGTTGACCACCATGGTACAAGAGGATGTCACATAAGCCCTTGTTACTCATACATATCGAGCTATCCATATGAAGAATTTCAAGAATATTCTATAAGGTACAAAATGTTATCACAATTGAAGGTTCAAGAAATCAAAACCCTAACCCTATATGACTATCAGGTCTATGTTAAACACCAATCTGCTAGGTTGTGAAGGGTTTCCATTCTATTTTAATGTTGTATTTTGTTTTCTAGTAGAGCTTAAAAACGTAGAGTAGGAAAATAGAAAGAATAACATAGGGGGTTAATGTTTTGTAGCATCCTAATAGGCCAAAGGTCTTAGGTAAATCGATAGAGAATTCATTCTCTTTTATATTTGCATTATTTCCATACCATAGAGAATATAGCATAACATCCTCACCTTCTAGTTAGGTTTTCTCCTATAAGGGTTTCCGAGAAAATATTTGTGTTATTTTGTGGATGGCATGTGATTGTATTTTACCATTATCTATTTTCTACATTTTATCTATTTCATGCATAAGAAAGAAATCAATAACTAAATATTCTCGAATCTAAAGGAATTTAATCTTCATAATGTAGATTTCAGTTTTATTTATCATATATTTTGTGAAGAACTATTCCAATGGAATATCCATGAAAATTTGCAGATCAATGGTCCTCCTTCCCGGGGAACTTAGCTCCCTCCTTGGTCCTACATGAGCTTGGTAAAATAAAATTCTAATGTATTTTGGTCATAAGATTTTCTACTAACTTCACACGTTTGAGGGGAATCTGTTATCATCCAAAATTGGTCGACTTGTGACAAATATATAAGTTCACTAAAATACACAACTAAAAAAAGCAATTATCTCTCATTCCACTTCATTCCACCTCCAATAGACCTCAATAAATATATGTGAAAACTTCATACTCAAAATCGCAAATTGGGTAGTGCACTTGTTACCCCTATTAAGTGTGCTTCGAGCATGGAAATCACCCCGAGAATCTTTGTTGGCCCATAAAAACATCAATTTTCAATGTTTCTAGCCAAAAATTTCTAAAAGAGTAAAATACTGCAAATGGATATATCCAAAACCTAATAGCTATTCCTAGCCTTGATTTGGTCAAAAAATAATTGTTTATTATGACAATATCAAGTTGGTTTAACCATTTTTTTCTTATTAAATATGGAAGGTCTCTCAATTTTTCATCATCCATCCACACAAGTAAGGACATGTTGCCAAAAATTCCCTAGAGCTCAAGTGAACTCCTTTCTATTGATATCTATTTTTCACATCCGACATAATTACAACCAAGGAGAGTGGATAAACACATACTTTTGAAGAAAATTACCCTCCCAAGGAGGAGACCTTGAAGCCACCCTCTTCAATGGATTCTTCCACACATGAAATGTATATCTCTTTCTATTGGGTATAAAGTAAAATTGAAATACTTTAAATTTCTGTGCTTCCTTTCAGAGCTACATTTTCTTTTCTTTTGTTTCTTCATAATCTAGAATAGGGTTTTAATGTTATTCAAATCCATTTTTAAGGTATCATTTTCAGACTTCATCTCTATATTTTTTTTGTATCTAACCCATAGAAAATTTTAAGGATCCATGCTTATGTTAAAGTGTAGAAACCTTGGTGAATATTATTAATTCTTAAAATGTCAAGCATAAAATATTCAAATTTATATGGATTTTATATAATTCCTATTAAATTTTGGAAATTTGTACAGTAAAATAATTTTATCCTATATAATTTGGGTGAATCATTTTAGAGAAAAATGAAAATTCAAAAATATTTTTTAGATAAAAATATAAAGAAATAGCCCATTGGTGAAATTTAACCCCTAATTTTTTTTTTTGTAAGCCACAACCCTTAGATTTGGAAATATACATACTCTGGCTACAAATTTCCATGAACAAGTATATTTAGCTAGAATTTCTTTTGAGTGGTCTTATGGAGATACATCCATTTAAAATAAAAAAAAATCTTTACATTTGTGCCCTTTGAAATGCCTCTCATCACAGTTAAAACAAAGTTTGTGGCATTGGCATATTTCCATCTCTTTGGGAGATGACTTTTGAATTCTTAATGGAAGAGAGATGGAGGAGCTAGGGGTACTAGCCACTAGAGAGCTAGTGTGAGTAGTGAATGAGAGTCTTTTGTTTTGAGCATTTATCACCATCTCAACTTATTTAGCTTAGTCGCAAGCTTAACCATGTGTGTGGGTCATGAATTGTGACATGTTCTTTAATTTTCTCTTTAAGACATCTCATGAAACATTCTTTGATAAAAAAATTAAATAATCCTTCTGTGTAGATTTTTAATTTTTCAAGGGCCATAATATAGTCAATGACTATGCATGTTTGGTATAATTTTGTTAATCATCCTAAATAGTGAGTTTCACGTTAGAAAAAAACCCGAACAAGCTTTATAAACTAGGTCCARGCAATGTAGCTTTCATAATATTTCTTATACCATTTCCATTATTGCCAATGTTTTGAATCCATACATAAGACCCCAAWTTTTTGTTTATATAGGTCATTAGTAATGTCATGTAGAGAGAAATAATGTTCCATTTGGGTAACCCAACCTACATATTTTAAAGCATCAAACTTGTTCATGTCAATATTTGTAAAGTAATGCCATGAATTCTGATATTGAAAGGGTGGGTGATGGGAATCTAGAAAGAGTGTGTGAGTGTGCTACTCTTTTTGTTTTAAATATTCCTCCTTTGTTATATTTATGTTTGTATTTGGCATCTTTGCACAAAAAGGTGCTCTACATCATTCTATGGGAGAGATGTCCATGTAACATAACGCATTAAAATAACAGTTAAAAATCAAAAAAATAATAAATTAATATTAAATTAATAAAAAACTTGAAGAAAAAACATTAAAATATATATAAATTAAAAAAACATATATAAACAATAAGTCAGTTCAATTACTAAACCGACGCGATAATAAAAACATGTATATTGTACCACTAGCATAGATCCATCTTAACCTTGGATCTATCAAGTGACGAGAGGGATCAAATATCTAGAGGTGAAAACCTTTAACTTTTCCTCAAGTTTTGCACTATAAAAAAGGTTTTTTCCCCGAGATATTGGATCCCTCTCAGTGCTTGATAGATATGAGGTTAAGATGGATCTATATCGGTCATACTCAAGTTTGTACATATATATCCCGATATTGTTAGGAGCCCTTGAACTTGATTTTTAACCTTTAGAGAAACATTTTTGAATCAATACTTAAGGCTAGAAACCTTGGTGTCAAGTTGTTGTTGCTTAGTGTGGAGGAATTGAGGTTGGTTCTTAGTGTTTTCCATGCTATAAGTATGGACAATGGGACCACTTAAGATCCTTTCAAAATTTTAGACCCAAGTTAGTTCAATATAACCAACAGCTCAAGAGGCTTTTGAGATATACTACTAACAATGTATTGTTGATTCAATGTAAAAAATTTAATCAAGAAGTATAATCATGTATTCAACACAACATAAGGAATATTTTGAGTCTGGTCTTCCATAATGGTGTTGGAAGGACCCAAAATATTTTTTTGGAGCACTACTATGGGAGTGTTATTCCTGATTAATTATTGTTATGGTGACAAAATCTCCAATTTCCTTTTAGATGCATAGATGTAGGAATTCCATTCATTGACTGTGGAAGTTAGGATTTGTAGATTCTGAAATACAAAGGAGTGTTAAGTACTATTTATATCAGTTATACTTATAGTGTCCAATTGTAGTACTCAACCCAATTTATTAGGGAAGTAACTAAGGAGCACCTAGGAGGATTTATCATGCCCTTAGTCATACCACCCAACTAGCTAGGTACTAGAGAGTGATATCCCTGACTATTGTTTGTAATGTCCCTCACTTCTCAGAGAGGTGATGAGGAGACTTAGTGGCATGGGCAGCCCCACTAGGTCATAGTTTCACACTGAGGGGGGAGGTCAACTAGGATAAATTTATAATTTTAAGTTGACTTGAGAAAGGAAAGGGATAAAAGGAGTAAAAGATAACTCAACAGAAGAATAGAAGTCAACCCTGGGAGTTACCTAACTCAACAGAGAATTAGAAGGAAAAGTATAAGTAAGAGGTTGAGGTGCACCTATTATTCATTATGAATTTGGTGTATTGCTTGTTATTGCTCTTGAGCATTCAGTTTGGGGGTTTTGTTGTACAAACCCTTRTGARCAACTCAGTGGTGAAATATCCACTCACCTTGTTCCACAKCTTGGTCTCGGGGATGAAATATTCCTCCACACCATTCTATTCTCAACATMTCTCCTTCTAGAGCTTCAAAAGATAGCAGGGTCGTACTGTTTGGGAAGTTTCCAGCAAGGGCRCACCATACCATTAAGGAGGGTTCAATCTAGCCAACCAGGAGGAGCACTGGGCATTCCATCAGTTGGGTTTTACTTGCAGGTGCTCCAACATCATTTTGAGGGTTTCTTTGAGGAGTTATCATCACTCAATCTTCAACAATAGTTTGGGATGATTTGGAGGTTAGGGGACGTCCCACTTTTTTGTATTTCTCAAATCTAGAGAGATCTGCTTGAGGTCTGGATATGAAACTTCTCCCACGGGATTCTCTTAGTCCGATCTACATTCTTGGAGAGTTTCACATCATTTGGAGGTATATTTATTCAAGAATGAGTTGCCTAGGGTTTTTTCCATTCAGGAGGGCGCAACTCCCCTGGAAGATTCAACATTTGGAGAGGTTGGTCTTGGACGTTGGGCTTGATATTTCAAGAGAAGGATCCCACAACCATGATCTATCATCTGACTAAGTTTGGGGTCATTTGGAGTCATCCACCATCAGGGTCGAATTATTGAGGGCTTCAGTCTTCCCTTGGAGTGTGGCTTCTTCAGCTAGAGGGTTTATATTCAGATATGCTTGGTATTGGTCTTCATTTCTTATCCAACCTTTGGAGGCTTCTTTGTATTGACGAGAGCATTTTGTAGAAGATCATACATGTTGCTTACTAGAGCCATCTGAAGATTATTCTAGATCTGCTCTTTCTATTGTATCTGATTTCTGCTTCTATAATAAAGGTCAGATCTTTGCTTGTGTTCTATATCTTGAGTATATTGTGATCTTCATCTGTTGAATGAATCTTGTATGAACATACTTAATATATGGAAACCTCAATAAAACACCTGCACATCATACACAACCGAATAGTTAGTGGTCTCAAGTGAAAATTTTGGCTTGGGAACATTACAGTGGTATCAGAGCTTCGATCCTCCAAACTTGTGGAAGGATCGGTGCATGCAGAGGTATAGTGGTATTTTTATGGGTTGAAGGAAGAAACCGAGCAGTGAAACAGAGGCCGAAATGGAAGGGTCAGGGGATGACCATGAGCCTCTAGGCTTGGCTCTCATAGCAGTTGAGTTTGACAAGTTCCAAAAATCTGTCAACCGCATGGAGAGCATGTTGGTCCAACACTTTGGCGAGTACCAACTGGCGAGGAGTACCAAGGAGTACTACAGTTTGGATATGARGGTCCAAAGACAGATGTACCTAGATCAATATTTCCAACTCATGTTCAGAAATCAACGTAGGATGAACCACATGGGCAGTTTTGAGTTTGAGCGGAGAGTARGGAAGATAGAGATTCCATATTTTAATGGTGCGGCCAAGATGACAGCATAGTCTTGGGTAGAAAATCTAGATACCTACTTACAGCTCAACCCCATGAGGGAGATGGAGGCCATAAAGTTTKCTATTATGTACTTGGATGGAAAGGCTCATGACTGGTGGTATCACAGACTCACCACACTCAGCCACAATCAAAATGTTTCCTATAGAGAATTCACTCAGAGGCTCATTGATAGATTTGATCAGTTACATTTCCGGGAGCTCACCCAACTCAATAAAACAGGTATAGTTGAAGCATACATTGATGAATTTAAAAGTTTGGCAGTGATGGTGCAAGATATGTCCCCGACCAGGATCATGATGCTTTTCATAGAAGGTTTGATGGAACCCTTGAAGGGTTGGGTAAAGGCCTTCAAGCCTACCAGCCTACAAGAGGCCATTTGGAAGACGAGGGATTTGGGTCTAGTTGCTAAACCTAAATTCATACCCAAACCACCGCTCAACAATGGTGGAAGAGATCAAGGGCCTCCAATAAACCTAGGAGGACATGACCCTAAGGGTTTTGACAGGGGTCGTGGCAGAATAGATGACAGCACTAGGAGAGAACTAAGGAGGAAGCAAATCTTCTTCACATGCAAGGAACCATGGAGCCCATCACACAAGTGCACAGGATGTGGTCAGGTGCACTACATTGAGGTCACTTAAGATAATGAAGAGGAGGATGAGATTGGCCAGATACAGAACATGGAGGCAGAAACCACTTAGGCAGTAGAGGAGGAACAGATGACAGGACAGGATAGTATGGCCACCTTGGCATCTATCAGTGGGGTACCCAAGTATAACACTTTCTGAATGAGGGGGGTCATGTAGGTTCAAAGAGTTTCGGTCTTGATTGACGGAGGAGATTCCCACAACTTCATTGATGCAGCATTATTGAAGAGGAGGCACATACCCACAATAGAATTTGAAGGATTCAAAGTGGAGGTTGTAGGAGGAAGCACTATGCCATGTGACAGATATATTTCGGTCCTCAAGCTTACCTTAGGTAGACACGAGCTGATACAGGACATCTATTTCATGGACCTTCCGGACACCAACATCATCCTAGGAGTTCAGTGGCTTAGCACATTGGGGCCTATCACCACCAACTACAAAACCATGGAAATGTCATTTACAAAGGAGGGTGGATGAAAGGTAGTGCTTTGAGGCATGAAAGGGAATGTTGCAAAGGTAGTCAGGGCCAAGTGGATGGAGGCCATATTCCGGAGGGATGAGATAGTATATGTAGCCAAATGCAAGATTGTGACATAGGTGGATGAACAGGGCAAGGTTCACTACACTCCAGAGATCAAGGAAATCCTTGACAGACACGACAAGGTGTTTGGGCCTATTCCTCTGGGGGTTCCACCAGATAGAGGATTTGAGCACATTATTGAGCTAGAGGAAGGGGCCAAACCAGTTATCACCACACCATACAGACACCTGAAGAAGTACAAAGATGAGATAGAGAAGGCCATCAAGGAACTTCTGGACATGGGGCACATCAGGCCTAGCAGTAGCCCTTTTGCTTCTTCAGTAGTGTTGGTGAAGAAGAAAGATGGTACTATGAGGATGTGCATTGACTTCAGGGCTTTAAACAAAAATAACATCAAAAACAAGTACCCGATACCCAAGATTGATGAATTGTTGGACGAACTGCATGGGGCCATCTACTTCACGAAGATTGATCTTCGCTCTGGTTATCATCAGATTAATATGAGGGAGGAAGACATCTCAAAAACAACTTTTAGATGTCACTATGACCATTATGAGTTTTTGGTGATGCCCTTTGTCTTAACCAACGCCCCTGCTACATTCCAATCATGTATGAACCATGTGTTCAACAAGCAGTTGAGGAAGTACTTGTTGGTATTTTTTGATGACTTGCTTATCTACAGCAAGACGTGGGAGGAGCATCTCAGGCATGTGGATAAATTTTTTTCAATCATGGAGGAATAGTCACTGTATGCTAAGGAGTCCAAATGTGAGTTTGGAATGACAAAGGTCCTCTATTTAGGACACGTTATCAGGGAAAAGGGGGTACAGGTACATCGGGAGAAAATACAAGCCATCATGGAATGGCCTACTCCTAAGACACTCACTAAATTGAGAGGATTTATGGGTATGTGCATGTATGACAGGAAATTCGTCAAAGGATTTTCTCAGTTGTGTGAACCTTTGACCGATTTGACTAAGAAGGGAGCCTTCAAGTGGGATGAGGAGGCTCAAATAACGATGGACAAGATGAAGGAAGTGATGAGTACATGCCCAGTCTTAGCCCTTCCCGATTTCAGTCTTCCTTTTACCTTGGAGTGTGATGCCTCCGGGGAAGGAATAGGGGTTGTACTGATGTAGAAGAGGAACCCTCTTGCTTATGAGAGTTGGAAGCTCAGGGGTCCCGAATTACTCTACAACATTTATGACAAATAAATGCTAGCTATCATGCATGCACTAGCCAAATTCCGAAAATACTTGGTTGGTGCCAAGTTTGTGGTCAAGTCAGATCATAACAGTCTCAAATATTTATTGGAATAGAAATACCTGAATGAGAGGCAACAAAAATGGGTAAGCAAAGTACAGGCATATGACTTTGACATTGAGTTTGTCAAGGGGAAGAACAACCTGGTGGTTGATGCCTTATCCAGGAGGCCATCCATCTTTTCCATAACAGGGGTAACAACTGACTAGAAAGACCATCTGGTGATGGAGTATGCAGAGGATAAGTTTGCATGCCATCTACTAGATGGACAAGTACAAGATGAAAATTTCAAGGTTATAAATGACCTCATCTACTACAAAGACCGAATATTCTTGGTTCCTGGATCAACCTTCAAGTCTAAAGTATTGCAGGCGTGCCATGACTCACCAATGGTAGGACATCAGGGGATCAGCAAGACGTACATGCAAGTGAGAGAAAGGTTCTCTTGGAAGGGTCTCAAGCAGGATGTGATTAAGCACGTCAAAGAGTGTACTACATGCCAGGAAAACAAGGATGAGCACACACACCCAGTAGGACTATTACAACCCTTGCCCATTCCAGAACATAAGTGGGAAAGCATATCCATGGATTTCATCATTGGGTTGTCAAAGACGCAAGGAAAGGACTGCATACTTGTAGTGGCATACAGGTTAACAAAGTTTGCACATTTCTTCGCCATAGCTACCGACTTCAGTGCAACATAGGTGACCAAACTGTTCTTCAGGGAGATCTTTAGGTTGCACGACCTACCCAAGACCATTTTCAGCGATAGGGATAGCAGGTTTATGAGTACTTTCTGGAAGCAGTTATTCTGATTGGTTGGTACGGCCTTGACCCCTAGCACCAGCTATCACCCTTAGACTGATGGACATACAGAGATAGTCAACAAGTGGGTGGAGGGAGATCTCAGAAACTATGTGCCAGGGAAACAGAAAGCATGGGTCAGATGGTTGCATCTGGGAGAATATTGCTACAACACCACCCATCATATGTCCATTGGCATGTCATCATTCAGAGCCTTGTATAGCTATGATCCTTTATCATTTGTGGATATTGCGTTTGGTGACAGCAGGGAACCAATGGTGTAGGATTGGATACATCAGATCCAAGAAATTCTCAGGGAATTGAAGGATCATCTACAGAGGGCACAGAACTAGCAAAAGGTCCAAGTAGACAAGCACAGAGTAGACCGTACTTTTGAGCTTGGCGATTTTGTCTATCTGAGGCTACAACCATACAGGCAGTCTTCCATTAAAAGAAGCAGAGTGGAGAAACTGCAACCACGTTTCTTTAGGCCCTACAGAGTCAGCAGGAGGATAGGAGCCATATCTTACGAGCTGGAGCTTCCACAGGGCAGCAAGATACAGAACGTCTTCCATGTATCCTGTCTTAAGAAATCCCTCGGTCAACACATCAGGCCTATTGAGGTATTAACCCCCATGGACGAGGAGGGGTAGCTTGTTTTGATTCTGGAGGAGGTCTTAGAAGTCCGAGAGAATAATCTCAGAAGCCGAAGCATCAAGGAGTACCTGATCAGGTGGAAGAGTTTACCTATTGAGGATGTCACTTGGGAACATGAGCACGTAGTAAGAGAAGCAGGTTTGGAATTGCTTGAGGAAAAGCAATTTCGAGCAGGGGAGACTGTAATGTCCCCCACCTCTTAGAGAGGTGATGAGGAGACTTATTGGCCTGGGCACCCGCACTAGGTCATAGTCTCACACTGAGGGGGGAGGTTAACTAGGCAAAAGTTATAATTTTAAGTTGACTTGAGAAAGGAAAGGGATAAAAGGAGTTAAAGATAACTCAACAGAAGAATAGAAGTTAACCATGGGAGTTAACCTAACTCAACAAAGAATTCGAAGGAAAAGTATAAGTAAGAGGTTGGGGCACACCTATTATTCATTCTGAATTTGGTGTATTGCTTGTTATTACTCTTGAGCATTCAGTTTGGGGGTTTTTCTATACAAACCCTTGTGAACAACTCAGTGGTGAAATATCCACTAACTTTGTTCCACAACTTGGTCTCAGGAAAGAAATATTTCTCCACACCATTCTATTCTCAGCATATCTCCTTCTAGAGCTTCAGAAGATAGCAGGGTCGTACTGTTTGGGAAGTTTCCAGCAAGGGCGCACCATACCATTAAGGAGGGTTCAATCTAGCCAATCAGGAGGAGAGTTGGGCATTCCATTAGTTGGGTTTTACTTCTAAGTGCTCCAACATCATTTTGAGGGTTTCTTTGAGGATTTATCATCACTCGGTCTTCA
>SNQJ01S0098962.1:14849-43191 GCA_010110895.2 Picea sitchensis | reverse complement strand
CTGTCTGATGAGGTAAACCCGCAGCAGAACCTACAATTGCTTCTCATAAATGTGAAACAACAATAATGGAATTCAAATGATATAACATATAAGAGATACAATCACAACAATCTCATAATTTTGCAAGCAACCACATTAAGATAAATCCTGCTGTGAAAACTTGTGCATGAACGTTAAAAAATGATAAAGATAATTCTCTTAATCCTAAGTTTAAACAAAATGATTACTGTGTGTTAAATTTGGAACATAAAACATGGATAATATATATGAATTTATATCATACCAATCTGTATTAAACCATGACAGTGAAAGCAATCATAATTCAATTACAAATCGAAATAATCATGACTTGAATAAAAAAACGATATGGAGAAGCTAAAGCTGTGACAAATATCATATTCTATTCAAGATTCTAAATGAGAAATCCATAGTTTTTGACCCAAGCAGAGATGATCTCATGTTTACAACATAACATGCTTATATAGGTTCCAGGAACAAAATGTTTCCTGTTGATAACATCAAATCTGTTCCAAAAATGTGGGGGATGAAACCTCCCAGATTTTACTTGATATCAAAAACTAACAGCCTAATCTATTTACTAAAAACATAAAGATGGTATGGCTGGGAGATCCCAACAATTCTTCATATCTCTTTAGAAATCATGGGTTCCTGTTAACAAACAAAAATGGGGAAATTTTAGATATGTTTTCAATTATAAAATCAAGCAACTCGAATTTTTTCTAACTGGCTACAGAATATCACGATTCTGTAGCTAGTTATAATTATAACCACAATCATATTTTATTCAATCAAACAAAACAAACTGAAAAGTAATTTATGCAAACAAATCGTGTATCCTAAAATAGAGAAAGACAAAATCACACTAAACTTTGAAAAAGATCATACCTCAAATTAAGGGATTCAAACAAATCAAGCAATCTTAGAATTTACTATTGCTGTCGCTGCTTCCACATTCTTAAAAATGACAAACCCTGTAGTTTTTTGGCGTTTGTCTTCCAAAGATTTAAGCCGAGACTATAGTAAAGGCACATCCATATAATACCGATCGACCCATAATCGACACTTATTACAGTGTGGCTGTAGGGACTGTGCATTGGCACTAATAGCATTAACATTTGGAGAATCATCCATTTGACATGTAGGTTTGTCACAGAGTTGGATGCCAGGAAAAAGAGGATTGTCCTTTAGACACGGTGGTAGGTTGGTAACATAATCGTAGGGTCTGTCAGGGCAAAGTCCATATGAAAGTCCGAATCCGAATCTTCACTTATCTCAATTGTATTTTTTGTGTCTGCACAGGGTTTGGGTTTGTTTCGAGCACATCATGAAACCCAACGAGCGACCCTTTTACTCTTATAATTAACATCGACGTTGCCTTTAAGCTTTTTCCCTGTGGGTTTTTTAACAGTCTTAGTACAACTCTTAGGATACGAATCTGGTTGAGTGTCGAGTTGAGTAGCATCAGGGTAGGTCGAGGGTTCTAAATTAGAGACAGGGTCACAGGGCAGGAGCGGTGGAGGAGAGGTGGTAGGTTTCACAAGGGTCTCTGTGATAACAGGCTTGTCAACCTGTCCCAACTCATTATTACCAAAGCCATTTTGTAACAAAAAATCATCCCAACAATCATTGTTTAATTGCAACTGATGTACAATGATAATCTTAATTAGACCATGATGGAACAAACTAGAATCAGACTTCTACCTCCTATACCGCTTTCCCATCTTATACAGACTCCTAAGTAGAAAGTAGGGAATGTTCAACGGGAAATCAATAAAGCTCATAAGCAATCGCAGGTGATATAAGAAAACCAACCCAAATCACCCTTCACATGTAATAAACTGTTTCACAATAGCTAACAGATCATGCCATCTAGGTTTTAAAGATGAGACAGGCATACCTCGGTCGCAACTGGTAATTTTCCTTGAGGTGAACAACAATGACCAGGAGACCTCTTCGACTTTTGCATTCTTGAACCACTTTGGGCCGACAACTGGTAAGCCCGTAGCTTGGCATAAAAAGTCTTCATTTACCTCCAGCTGCACATCGCCTATCATAGCTCTGCAACTGTCGAAAGTTAATATGAACTCTTGGGAAACTCTCAGATTGAAACCCCCAAACTTTTCAATGAATCCACGCCAACCGTTCCTTTCTAAGTCATCTCTGGCATTGTCATAAGATAAAAAGGTTTGGATTCCATTGGGCTCAATCCTTACCACCAAAGCCATGGCTAACAGAAAGGAATCAACACAAAAAATCAGAGGTAGGGTTTGATAAGAAAACACAGAGCCATAGCCTCGAGTTTTCACAAAGCAATGATAGTTCGAAATGGTAGGCAGAGGCGTTAATCACCATGCATGGGAATGAGATCGTGAAGCTCGAGGCCATACAAAGAAATAATATCATGCTGTACCTCATATGATACCTTGGGATATGGGTAGTGTAAGGATGTAAGCACTTGAATACCATAGAGCGCACACATTCATGACTTTATTACAAGGTAAATGTATCAAATCAACATTGTGTTAAAAAAATTTATGAATCAAACCCCATTACTATTAATCGAATATTGATGAGTGGAGTTTTTTCACTTATGTAACCAAGGTACGTTTAGGACCAAGGGGTTATAAACAAAGAAAAAAATCATGTTCATAGCGAAATACGACAATTCGACAATAGACCATATGAATAGTTATCCTTTGATAAAAAATCGAAACCAAGTGTGAATTCTAGCTGCAAGTTTTCATGCTTACAGTCATGAAAACAAAATTTGAAAGGAAGACGTGTAAAAAGAGACAAGTGATAAGTGTCGTTTCTCATGATGAGTAACAAGAATTTAAAGACCCTGTGTAGGCAGCTTATAAAAAATAGAAATTGTATTATTGCTGCCAACAATGGCGACACACTGGGAGAAGCAGTTATCTATGTCAAATGAATGAGTCCAGATGAGGATAATCAGAGAAAAATTCAAATAAAAAACAACCAAAAAGCTGTCTGAACATCATTATCAATTATAAAGCATTCCAATTTCAGATTACTATTATTTTAAAGAGACAAAAACTGACAACAATTTTAACAGAAGAGAGTCACGATATTAAAGTTAAAATCTTCAATACTGTTGACAGGGCCGCCGCTTCCAGCAGGCATCCATAGCCTTGACAGGGATTTCATTTAACCCACTCTGATATCTGCATCCTTCCAAGAAGTTCCAGATCAAAACGAAGGATATTTAAGGTAAAAAAGAATCCATATCTGAGAATTTTCATATACCTGACATTGCTTCACTGCCAGCGGGCCTGTTCAGTACCCCGACGAAGTTATCTTGGCATCATGCATGCATTCATCCACTGCCAGTAGACCTGTTCAGTATCCCGACGGGTTTACAAGCATTTTCCATGGCTCTCTGAAGATTTATTTAGTTTTAAAGATTTTTAATAGAGCGGGGTGACGCTAAAAATCCTGGTTTTTGGACATATCTTAGTAAATTACAGACCTTGAAGAAATTTCTTAGCTGTCCTTCATTAAGATCTAGAAATAGTTTGTTAATAAAACTAACTTTCAAGAGCAGGGAGACATCTCTGAGTTGTTCTCTTAAGGAACAGGGACAACGTAAGAAGAATTTTTATGGATGATCGTGAGTAACTTCAGTTACAGGTTGAAATCAAGAAATGCTTTTCAAACAACAAGTTATCTTTAACATGGTTGGAAACTCAGAAAAATATCACAATTGATGCTTAAACAACCTTTAACAATTATTTTAGAGGGGAAATTCTTCTGTTCTCTTTGTCTGAACTAGCCCATGATGCAGGAATGTGTGTTTCAAAAAGAAATACTGATAAGAATAAAGGAAAAATCAAAACAAACTAGCAAAGAAAAACCAACAACAAACAAAACAGAAAATATTTACACAGTGTACATGGGAGTGTCATCAGGCAAAGTACTTTTTTAGAGCTTGGCCATTCACCAGAAAGGTGTCTGGCTGTCCCTCTAAATTCTGTAATTGGAAGGAACTGGGACCCAATTTCTCAGTAATTAAAAATGGTCCTAGCCACAAGTTCTGAAACTTTGTATGCTCTCCTTTTCCCTCATGATGTTTGTCCCATTTTAGGACAAGGTCACCTACCTCAAAATTTCTGTCAGAGGAAGAATTGGAATCAAACCAATTTTTAACAATGAGTTGATGTTGATCCAATTTTCGTTTTTCTTGAGCCATCACTTCTTCTAATTTTAAAAAAGTGTTAATTCGATTCTCCAAAGGGGGACAATCCTCTTCCTATACTTTCTACGATAGCAATAGAGATGGAATGAGTACACGTGGTGGAATAATCACCTCTCTACCGTAAACGAGAAAGAAAGGTGAGTTACCCACAATAGTTTTAGGAGTTACTCTATCAGACCAGATTGTGTTTAACAGTGCGTTATGCCAATTTTTATGGTTTTCAGAGACCGTTCTCTTGACAATTTTGATCAAATTTTTATTAGTCGATTCTGCCAAACCATTTCCTTGGGGGTAATAGCTGGCATAATACTTTAATTTAATTCCTTTTTCTAGAGTGAAATCACTCATCTCAAGAGACGAAAAATAAGAAGCATTATCAAATACCAGGCATTCCGGGATACCGAAACGAGTAATAATATTTGAATTCAAGAAAGATATTACCTGGCTGGTATTTAAAGCTTTTAATGGGGCAGACTTAGACCACCTGGTGAAGTAATCTGTGGCTATTATGATATACTTATGCTGCTGTGAGGATGGTGGATTGATTGGGCCTATAATATCTAGACCCCACTGCTGAAAAGGGGAGTCTACTGAAACTGGTTGCAGAGGGAAAGCTGGTTTCTGTATCCATCTGGATGCTTTTTGAAAAATTACACACTTGCGACACAAAGCATGAGCATCTTTAAAAAGGGTAGGCTAGTAATAACATGCTCTTAATAATTTATGGGCAGTGGTATCTCCACCAAAATGCCCACCAGCTTCTCCTGCATGCAATTCCAATAAGACTTTTTCTGCTTCATCTTTCTCAAGACAACGCATTAGTACTCCATCAAAATTTTGACGAAACAGAATACCATTAATTAGCTGAAAAGAAGTAGATTTTAATCTTATCGCTCTCCCTTTTGTGGGATCAAGGTGACGGGGAGTTGATCCATGTATAAGACAAATTTTTATATCATCATACCAGGGACTAATAGGGTTTTGTGCACAATAGATTTGATTTTGATAGTGCTGTCCTGGATTTAACATATCATTTTCCTCTTGCTGTCCTACAGCTGAATCATAAACCAATTTGCATAACCCTTGGCCTCTTACAATTTGCGCTAGGGTGATTTCTATGTCATACTCTTGCAAGGATGTGACCCAGTTTGACCTTTTTTCGGCTAGTTCTTTCTGTACTAACAGATTTTTGATTGCCGGGTAAGGGACAATGATTTTCATCCCTTATTTCAATAGATAAGATTGGAAGTGCTTTACTGATTTGAAAACAACATAGGCTTGCTAATCTACTGCTGGGTAGTTAAGTTCCGCTCCCTTGAAGGCTAAGCTCATAAAGGCGATTGGGACTTTGTTGTTTTCAGCGTTCTTTTGAGTTAGGATGACGGCGTATGAATGATTAGAAGCAAATGTGTAGAGGTTGAAGTCTTGCAAAAAGTCGGGACTCATTAGAGAAGGAGCGTCTATTATGGCATTTTTTATTGAATCAAAGGCCTAGCTTTCTGAAGGTCCCCAATGGTACTGTACGTCCTTTTTTATTAGGTTTTGTAATGGTCTCACTATTTCTGAAACGCTGGGGACAAATCTCCTAACAAAATTTATCTGACCTAAGAAAGATTGCATGGACTTTTTTGATGAGGGAGAGGGTAGTTTCGAAATGAATTTAGTTCTTTCAGGGTCGATAATAATCCCTTCACTCGATACAATGAATTTGAGGAGTTTACCTTGTTCTGCTGCGAAGATAGATTTTTTTGGGTTTAAAGAAATGCCATACTTACGACATCACTGTAGAACGGATCTTAAATGAGCTAGATGGTCTTATTTATTTTTCGAGAAGATAGTGACATCATCCAGGTAAACTACAAAGATTGATTGATTAAGCCTCGGAAAGCGATATCCATCTCTCTCTAGAAAGTGGCACCAGCGTTTATGAGTCCAAAGGGCATCTTTCTATAAGCGTAGGTGCCCCATGGAGTGCGAAAGGTGGTTTTGAGTTGGTCTGGAGGGGACATCAGGACTTGGTTATACTCTGAAAAACCATCCAACAAGGATAATCTTTTAGAACCAGATACCTGTTGAAGGATCTGTTCCATGGGAGGGACAGGGTAGTTGTCTTTATCAGACGCTCGATTAAAATTTCAGAAATCGACACATAGTCAGATTTCACCACTCTTCTTTCAGACAGGGACAAGATTAGAGACCCATTGTGTGTGCCTAACTGGGAAGATTATATTAGCATTCAAGAGTTTGTTTAATTCCTTCTTGATAGTTGGTTTGAGTTTTGGGTGCATTTTCCTTAACTTTTGTTGAAAAGGTTGGGTTTGGGGTTTCATAGGAATAACATGTTGTATGATGTTAGGATCAAAGGTTTTTAGGTCATCGTACATCCAAGAAAAAACATCTTTGAATTCCTTAAACAACTTAATAAATGCTACTTTTTCTTGCTCAGAAAACCCCACCCCTAAATTAATGAACTGTGGATTGTCTTTAGTTCCCAAATTTACCTTTTCATGCGTCAAAGAGGAACTATTCATTTTACAGTTCAGTAATTTTCTGAACTTGTCGTGAAGATCATAAAATTTTTCTAATCTAACTACAAATTTTGGGATAGAGTTTACCATGTCTGATGAAGATTCTAGAGATCTTGGATCTGGTATTACCGTAAAGTAACGAATATTCTCGTCATGGGTTCCTTCGTCGATCACCGCACCTTGGAAAGTTTCTTCCATATGCAGAAAACTTATAATCTGTTGATCATCATCGAAGACTCTCCAATTCGTGATGTTGTCTGGGAAGGACGGTCTGAACAATAGTTCGATGGAGAATGCATTCGGAGATAAGCCTTCTGTAGGAAAAAGTTTTGAAGCGACGTTAGCTAACAAATCAGCTTCTGAATTATTCAATCTAGGAATAGAATTTATGTTAAATGCAGCAAACTTATTCATCAAATTCCATACCTCAGTTTGGTAGCTTTTAAGGTGTGGAGATAAACAGTGGATAACATTTTTTACCTGTCTAACCACGATTTATGAATCACCAAAAACAGTCAAATTTTGAATGTTCATATCTAACGCTTTTCTGAGGCCTTGTAGGAGTGCCTCGTATTCAGCCGTGTTGTTTGTACATTCAAATTCTAACCTGCAAGAAATCAGAGTCTTGTTTCCTACTGGATTGATGAGCATGCAACCTGCACCAGCTCCTTCCTTGGATTTTGACCCATCAAAGTAAATAGACCATATTTGATTGTTGTCAGTTGCATGTGACCACTGGGTAGAAGCTGTTGGCTGTGTGTATGTCAAAATTTCAGACTGTTGTTCTGGGTTAGTGATGGTGGAAGTTTTGGCCATGAAATTACCGAAAAAAGTATCCATCCCCTGTATTATGGGCAAATCGACGGAAGGAGTGAATGGTTCATTGGGATCATTTAAATCAATGACCATGAACTTCAGATAACGTTCACGATTTACCTTGATTTTGTTGGGCTTTCCATTCTTGGGTAGCCACAAGTGAGACCAATCCGTCGCAAAGCAGCCGTGTAATTGTTATGACCAGTATCTTCTTAAAAACAGACCATAAACGTCTGTGATATCTACAACAATAATATCAATCACTTGATGAACTTTAGGATTAGACGACAATCTTATAAGCACATTTCTTAATTCGCTTATCACTTTAACACTAGTTCGATCAAGCTAGATAATTTTCAAGATGGATGGTTGAACTTCAGCATTAATCTTTTGACAAACAGACCAAGGCATTACGTTAGATGACACACCTAAATATACCATGCAGTTGTGTATGTTCCTATTGAAAATTTCAAAAGTTAACAAAATGGAGGGACATTTTTGCGAGTATTAATAGTGGAAGCTTGTTGCTTTTTACTCGCAGCCTCTAAAACTGGTTTATCTACATTTGTTACATTATTTACAGAAAGGTGTCTTTTATCGTGAGTCTCGGATGTGGTTTTGGCGGAGGCCTTCTGAGGAGTTTTGGGGTTGTTTTGAACACCTTTGCTGCTATTTAGATTGCTATTTTTGTTGTTCTCTGCAATATTTTGTAGCATTTTTTGCAGAAAAAAAGGAAATTTTAATAATTCATAAACAGAAATGTTAGCCCTAAGCTTCTTTAAATCTTCAACCAAATCATAATCTAAACTTGGGTTCATTGAATTCTATTTAGTCTCAATCAATTTAGACTGTTTTGGAGGCAAATTCATAGTGATTTCAGAAGAAGGCTTATTTGCTGTCTTGCTCCTAGTATTGTAAGGATGCACTGTTTCGAAATTAGCTTGAAAAATGCTATCCGAAAAATGTCCAAAAATGTTCGGAGAGGATTCATCTTCTTCTACTGTCTCTTGTTCAGCTACTTCTTCAGGGATCTTGGGAGGCATTAAGTTATCATGTGCTTCTAGAATCGTTTGAATAGCAAATTGCAGGCTTTCTAGATTTAGGCCTTCAGTATTTGAATTAGGTCGGTTGGTGGGAAAAGGCTTCCTAAAAGGGGGTTTGTAAGGCCCTTTGCTCGAAGAAGATTCTTCAGCCATCCTTTTCAAATATATAACTTGGTTGGATAGTTTTTGAATGACTTTCTTTAAGTTTTATAAATCCGAGCTTTCAAGTTGAGCTTTGTTTTGGGAAGGTCTAGGGAGTATTTCGATTTTCTTTTTGGAAGATGAACTAGTCTCTGTCTTGTTGCTAGTAGTGTCTTTTAAATTGAGGATGTCTTTCTCGATTTGACTGGCCTCTTCAAAGGCTTATAACAATAAGGATTTATTGGATCTCTTTACCCAAATGGCTATGTTTTGATGTAAGGCTTTCGTATAATATGCAATAATAAGATTCTCGGCAGACATCGAATCTGCGGGGATTCAGTTCTTTAGTGTCAAGAACCTTTGATTAAATTCTTTGATATTTTATTTGGGGTTCATTATTAAACTAGAAAGCTCCATGAATAGAAACTTAGGAGACTTGTCATCTTCAAATTTCTCAAGGAAACAGGATTCAAATTTCTCCCATGAAACGATGGTGTGGGGCTATTGGGCAAAGTACCAGGTAGAGGCATTGCCCTCAAAGGTGTAGGGAAACAATCTACAGACTACGTATTCATTCTCAACACTACAGAGTCTAATGGATAACATAAAATTTTTGATGTGATCTTCAACGATCTGTTTGGAGTCTGGGTCAAATTTAGGGAGCCATTTCTCGGGGTGCTTTGGTAAAGGATGATGAGGCCCAGGTACGGTCACTGCAGCTTAGTCGAGCCAAGGTCTGGCGAGGTTGTTCGGGTTAGCCATAGGTGTGGGTGGTGTCGAAGGCTGGGATGAGGAGCTACCTTTGTCAGAGGATTCCTCTCCAAAAGAAGAAGGAGATGAAGGAGGTGGTGATGGTGGTATACCAGATCCTCCTGTGGTAGGAGTGAGGATTGGATATGTAGGGTTTAAAGTAAGGTCAGTACCTCCAAGTTGTTCTCTGATATCAGAGAAGTCTAATGGTTGATTCAAAGGTCAGTTTGGTTGTCTTATACAAGCTAAGTCATTGTGTGTTCTAATGAGAGATTTCCAAACAATCTCTTGTATGTCACCACCCGTAGGATTTGGAGTTACTGGTTCAACTGTGATCCATAGATCGTCATTTGATGTGGTTGCTGTTTAAGGGACAATGTTGTTGTCTGAATGACTTCTAGTCACTATAGGTGAGCGGGTAGGTGGTGGAGGAGTCTTACGACCTCCTCGTGCCATTAAGAGTTTTCAAGCCCTCCTTCTAGCGCCATTTGTTGATGGGTGAAATTGACCGCTCATCAACTGTAGGAGTGAATCCGGTCCGGGGTTGTCTACTTAACCCAAGTGTAACGCACCCACTACGAAAATCAAAATTTTCATCGATTTCTAGAGGATCAAAATCCCTGAATTACTCACGGGGGGGCTAGCGTCCACTAGTTCCTCATATGTTCACCTCCATGTGGTTGTGGGTCACGACCATGGGCCAAACCAATACAACGTATCTTCGCACTTCGCAACTCAGTGCTTACCAGAACGTCGAGTCTTTCGACTCTGCAAACCCCAAAGCTTGAAACAACAAAACGCTAAACCCCGACAGGGCTAGTGAATGGCAAGTTTCCCTCCAAAGGGAGATCGATGGCCGTAAGCCTCCCCTGATTCAACGGTATGGATCCTTCTAGGGTTTTGGTATTTGGGAGTTCAAAATGCAATGACTCCAAGACTCTTTGTCATTCAAATCCCCGAATTTCGTAATGGGAATTTGTGTAAGAGATTGACGACTCTTAAGAGTGTGGATCCAACGGTCCACAGGATTTTGGGACTTTTCCCTGAACTCTGACCGCTCACCGCGTGTCTCTTTTGATGGATGGTCTAGATCCCTTTGGGACTTCTCCTTTCTATTACCAAGCATGCCAGGATTTCGGTTATCGGGATTTCACAATTTGCGAAGGCAAGGTTTCTTGCCCTTTGGTTTCCTGGATGCCAAATCGCCGAAACATTGGCCGACAACCACGTGTCCCTTCGATGGATGACGATGATCTTCAACAAGATCAATGGTCGTGATCTTTTTGGGATGATCAACAATCAGGATCAAATCCCAGCTTTCCTTAATCTCATTCACACCTCACGCTATTTCGGGGTTTCGGTGATCGGGATTTCGCGACTCGCGAAGATAAGGGTTCTTTCCCTTGTGTTTCCCAAGTGCCAGAACACCGAAGCGCTTACCAGTAGCCACGTGTTCCCTATAGATGGATGGTCAAGGTACTTCCTTGGACCATGGGGTCTACGGTCCTGATTTCTTCATCTCTTGCAAGGGAAAAAGGGGTTGTGGCATTAATTCCTGCATCTCTTCCTCAAATCTAACGGTCATTACAGACCTTGGGATTCTCTGAAGGGATCATGTTCGTGCATTGCTTGCAAAGGTGGAGAGGGGTTGAGGAACTATCATCCATGTTCCTTCCCCACCGCCAATGTTTGTTACGAACCTTAGATCCTCCGAGAGGATCTCATCCGTTAATCGAGATTTTAAACATATGCTAACATTTTGGGAGTTCACTAGTTGTTATCACACTAATTTGTAGGTGCAGACACTAACAGATCTCCCTAGATCCACCTAGATCTAGAACAAAACAGGACAGGACATGGCTCTTTCCCTAAGTTTTGACCATTGAATTAACTAGTAGGAAGGAACAAGTAACATACCTTAGTATTGCTTCCTAGGGTCTCTGTTTCTCCCACTTCGCTCCGGTGCTCTCGTGAGGTCAAGACCAAGACAACACAAACCAACCAAAGTGAAGATAGAAAAATATATTCAACTATCAACTTATGTGTATGATCAAGGAATTACACAATAAAGTGAGAATAGATTTATGGGAAAGGGACATGCCACTGTATCATATTAATTGAAAGTAAAGATTAAAACCTGATTGCCTTGATGTTGCAAGCTTCCTTTCGATGGCTCTTGGCTCCAACACACACACTTGCTCAATCCTTGTATGAAGAAGATCAAGTCCTCTTGATATACTTGCTAGAGTCTCCAAGCTCCTGTTCAAGCTAAGTCCTTCACACAATTCTTTCACCAATTCTCCAATGAATCTTGCTTAACCTTTTCCATGAAAATTACCTCAATATATTGTTGATACTGAGAGGGGGGTGAATCAGTATCAAGTACAATTTAAAACCTTTTTCAACTTATACTTAAACCATTCAATTATATCCAATGAGAAATGAACAATAGTATAAGAGTTACATATCATACAATACACCATGCACAATATATGAGAAATAATCAATAGTTTTTGTTCCAAAGGAAATGTGTGACTTCCAAAGGCCTTCGACTTCCAATGTAAAGGGAGGATAAAAATCAATAGGAAGATACAATCCTCCAATATAAAGAGATCTGAACTCTCTATCCTTGCCTTCTTCCACCCCAAGCATATATGAGATAAATGAAACTTTATTCAATTAAGTGCATTTAGGAAGACCGACTTGTAGCCCATATTACACGCTCAATAGCTAACATAGGATTCTGAATCTCACTGAAAACTGTAGTCTGTACTATTTCCAGTTGAAGTGGTCCCACTGCATTTTGGAGTCTGTATGAAAAAGTTATGACTGTTTGGAACAACTGTTTTTGACTAGTTTGAGGACTGGTCACAAACCCTACTATTCCTGAGTATATCTCCATAATTATAGCGAATCAAAGAGCTTAAATTTTACCAGAGGTACCTTGATATGTCTTCTCACTACCATGAGAGATTTAACCATCTGAATCGTTCTAGAAAAAGTTATGGCAAAAATGGGCAAGATGACCTGAAAATAGCATACCTTAGAACATCTCCAAAAGACTTCATCCTCACTTGAAATCCGGCCTTCTTTTACCTCTTCTTCTCTCTGAAATTCGACATGTATCAAATGAATGTGTAATGATGTTTATTTATACCATTTATATGCTAGCCTTTACCAAGTAGGGCCGACCTGACACTCTTATTTTGTAATTCTTTTCAGCTGGTGTCTTGGGGCCTACATGTACAATTCCTTTGTCATCTTCAAAAATTCATTTCTCCTCAATATGAGGATCCATTGACGTTAACCACACATACCACCGGAAGAGCATGATGTATAATAATCATCCATGGGTGTTGTATATTCATTTCCATTTTCCTTCATGTCCAAATAACTTCATCAATCTTAGTGTCCAAAACCCATGACTCGGGTTGACATCGATGACAACAACAATCTTCCAACAATCTCTCCCCTTTGTCATTGATGGCAACACTCATGCTCCCCTATCATCATGATCCCAATTTCTCTCCCCTTTGACATCAATGGCAAGGTATGGCTTCCCACAGCAGGTTTTAATGGAGAAAGGTAACCTTCTTCTTTAGGGTTGCTCCCCTAAACATGTGGCTCAATAATACTTCATCCTTATTTTTGGTCTTTGGGACATTTTTCTTCCTTAGAATCCTTTTTTAATTGTGTCTTCTCTCTCTTCTTCATGTCTAGGATGTATATGTTGTTAGGTCTTCTTATTCTTGATTTTAACCAAATCTTCCTGAGTTATTTTCTCGATTTTACATTTTAGGGAATCAAGCGTAAGTGTATCCTTGATCACATTTTCAGCGTGCTTGAGGAGATTATGCTGAAATCTTCAGCCAATAGGACTTTTCCTACTTTTTACATTTTCACTTTCAAGCTTTACAATTCCTTTTCCAAGTATTTTTGGTAGATGATTCATCTCAAATGCAACATTCCACCCTTTTCTTCAAAGTGACAAATTTGCTTTGATCTCGTGTCATATAGAGATGAGCACCCGCGATACAATAACCATTCATCTTCTTCTTTGCATTCTTTAGCGACTAATGCTATTCGAAATTTTCATTGTGTGGAATTTCTTTCCTTTTCCATGTTGTAGTTGGTATGCAAACATTTGTATGATTATCTTCCTTCATCTCTAATCTGCGTGCTTTGTGACCAGATTATTGCACTTGTAACATACAATATTTTGTTGATCCATTAATGGGTCAAATGGATTATAATTACGTTGAAAGGTCTCTGAATTTTCATATCTACTATTTTCACCATTCATGTAGCTTGCATAGTTATTCCTTTCATTGATTCTACAATTGTTGTGTCCAAAATTTCCACAAGTAACAATGTCCAAGAAAGAAATTTTGATACGAACATAAGTGATCTTCTTATTGGTGTGGTCCATCTGGGTTCGTGATCTATTCTTCCGTAGTTTCCTCCATAATGATTGCTTTCATACACGATGGGAGAGGATCTTCTTGATGTCTCATTCCTTACAATTCTATTTTTCTATCTTGTTGTTCAACTCGTTCGGAGTGTTGGTTTCATCATTTCAACTTCCTTCTCTTGTTTTGTTGTCTTCAATTTGTCATTGTATCCTAGTCTGTCTTATCATTTGGAGATCTTTGTGCTAAGGATCTCATCTAATTTTTAGTGCTTTTTTCGAACTTTTTCAACCTTTTTGTTGTCAATAAGTAGCTCCCCTTTTGTGTGATCGAATGCGCTTTCAATTTCTCATAATCTTCTAATTGTTTCCTTCAAGCTATTAATGGTCTTTTGAAGTTTGTAATTCTCTTCTTCTAACTTCTCAATTCACCTTTTAATTATTATGTTTGTGTTTTTTTTTCTAAGATTATGTGCCAGTTTCAACATGCTTCAACTTTTCAAGATTCTCATCTTCTTGTTCCTCTCTGCATTGTCTTTGTATCCCAAAATGAATCAAGGTTGGTTTCTTCATCACGAATCTTCTTCACAAATGATTTCTTCTTCTTTAGAATTCTTATGATCATCATCCTGTTTTTCTTGGGTTATGAAGAGGACTTCTCCTCCATTATCTTCTTCATCACTCTCATCACGAGGAGATGTCATCATCCTTGGAGTAGAAGTTCCTTTTATTGTTGAGACTTGCTTCTCTTTTTATAGTAACAGTTTTCTAACCAATATGTCCTATTCTACCACAATTAAAGCATTTGAGGGAGCTTACCTTTGTATCTTCCACTTCCTTCTGGAACATCTACGAAATTTGCTATTTCTTCATCAGTCATTATCCTTGTCTTTTTGTCTTCTTTATGGATTTAAAGTGCTTCATGAATTTTGTCACGGTCACTTTACGTATTTGTTCTCATTTCATATGCCATAAGAGTCCCATGTAATTCATCCATTGTCATTTGGTCAAGTCCTTAGTTTCTTCAATGGGGAGACCTTAGCATCATACTTCAAGAGAGTGATCTCAACACTTTTGTACAATCAATGATTCTTCGAGCTCTTCACCCAATCCTCGATAGCATTAACAACTTCATCAACTCCTAAGAAGATAGGTTGCAATATCTTCTTTTTCATTCATCTTCAAATTTTCAAATTACGCTCTATGTCGTCTTTGAAGCTTGACCTTAACTTTTGGATCACCTTCTTAGATATTCTTGAGTTTTTCCCAAACCTCTTTAGCGTGTGCATCCATCCTTTGCGGCAATGGTTGGTGTCAATGATGCTAGAATAACATGTACGGCTTTTGAATTACAACTCATAAGCTTCTTCTCATTTGGATCGGTTGGAGCATTATTTGGAATTACATAGCCATTCTGGTGGGTACCAAATGTCTACTCCAAAAGCCGTTAGGTAAGTCTTCACTCTATCACTCGGTATGCATAATTTCTTCATCAAATTTTTTGAATCCCATTTTGAAATGTGCTCATGGTCATCCTACATTTTACCTTCGGGATTTTCCTTCGATTGGTTAAACTATTCTGAAGGCAACTGGCTTTCGATATAGTGTTGGAAATCTTGAGAGGGGGTGAATCGGTATCAAATTACAATTTAAAACCTTTTCAACTTATACTTAAACCATTCAATTATATCCAATGAAATGAACAATAGTATAAGAGTTACACCATCATACAATACACCATGCACAATATATGAGAAATAATCAGTTTTTGTTCAAGGTAATGACTTCCAAAGGTAGCTTCTGACTTCCAAATGTAAAGGAGGATAAACCTCAATAGGAAGATACAATCCTCCAATAAAGAGATATCTGAACTCTCTATCCTTGCCCCTTCCTTCCACCCAAGCATATATGAGAGATAATGAAACTTTATTCAGTGCAGTGCGTTGAAGACCCGACTTGTACAGCATGCCCCTAGCTCAATATTTAACATATGATTCTGAATCTCTCACACAAGGAAACTAAAGTCAGTACTATTTCCCGATGGAAGTGGTCCCACTGCATTTGGAGTGCGTATGAAAAAAGTTATGACTGTTTTACCCGGAACTTTTGTTTATTGACTAGCTTTAGGGTGACCCTGACCCTATATTCCCCACAGTATATCTCCATAATTATAGCAGATCAAGAGATGAAATTTTTACGAGAGGTGCCTTGATATGTCTTCTCCATACCATAGCGATTTAACCATCTGAATAGTTCTAGAAAAAAGTTATGGCAAAAATGGTAAGATGATACAATAGCATATAGAACTACATCTCCAAAAGACTTCATCCTCCCTTGAAATCCAGGCCTTCTTTTACCTCTTTTCTCACAATTCGAATTGTATCAAAATGAATGTGTAATGATGTTTATTTATACCACATTTATGTCACTTCCTTTTACCGTGAGATGACCTGACGCTTTCTTATTTTTGTAATTCTTTTCTTTAATTGTCTTCGGGGGCCTACATGTACAATTCACTTTGTCATTAATTGTCTTCAGGGCCTACATGTACAATTCACTTTGTCATCTTCAAAAATTCATTTCTCCTCAACCATGAGGATCCACGTGACGTGCCACATACCACCGGAAAGAGCATGATGTATAATATCCATCCATGGGTGTTGTATATTCATTTTCATTTTCCTTCATGTCCAAATAACTTCATCAATCTTCTGGTCCAAAACCCATGACTAGGGTTGACATCAATGACAACAACCAATCTTCCAACATATATAGGAGTGAATGAGATGGTTACTTGGATAAGAATGATCCCACAATATCTGGGAATCCAGTACAAGGATAACCATTCGAATGCCAACCCATTCTTCTAGAAGATTCCCTTCTAGAACCATCGAAAATCCACCTTTTTCCAAGCTTTAGAATGAGTTCGCACCCTAGATATTCATCACAGTGCGAGAAGTTCACACCCCAGCTTAAGGTATCCTGCGAGAATGGGTCATTCTCGCACCCTGGGATACTAGCATCCTGCGAAGTCTCTTCAAAAGTGAGTTTTCTGGGAAGAGATGAAAGTAACTTTTCTCAGGAGAAAGTTCTTATGAAGCGTTTGAATACACCAACATCAATACATCATCATGATGACCAAAATCATGGGTAATAGAATGCCCCCCAAAGTATGAGGCTAGAACTAGTGACAGCCGAAAGACTTTGTAAGCTGCATGTGTGTGTCGGAAACCATGAGCACACCTAATTGGAAACCTGCGAACAAACAAGCAACTGCAGAATATCATATATATCGATTCTGAGGTAGGAATTCCCATACTCAGATCACAGATGGATGATATTGTAGACATAGGCCATGGCCACCAATCATACACTGTGGATCCATGCTGTCAAAATATAGCTTAGCCACCAAGAATACACTGTGGATCTATGCGATAAAATTCAAATTGAGACAACATAGCCACGATACATACACAGTGGATCTATGTGTTGCAAATTATACATACTCCATCACAACTTGGACAAAGAGATGATATCCAGGGTCTTCAATTTTGTCGCCCAAAAGTACGAATCTAACCATGCGATTACATGTGTTGAAGTCGAACATGGCAGAAACCACTTGATTACCGGTCATTGATGAAACCGTTAACAAGTGAGAGGAAAATCACCATTGATGTCAATGAATCCCAAGGTACTCTAGTACAATCCATTGAGTGTGAATGAATGAGTTGAAGTTGAACATTCAAAGGAATCTTTCGATCAGGGGTCAATGATGTAAACCCACTATCGAAAGCGAGGAAACTTGCCATTGAGGCATGCAAGCTCCAAGGTACCAAAGAATTTCTAAGTCTTGATTCCGGATAATGAGCTGAAGTCAACGAAACAAAACTTGTCACAAGAGGGCCTTGATGTATCCCCCATCAATGGCACAAAATGAGTAATAGATTTTGAAGGTGAAACAGAGTATGATGTAAATTGAACTGGACACAGGGAAGGCCAACACAGAGAGAATGGACAACTGCAGATGGCCAACTCAATAGAGGTTTCATATGGACTTCTCTTGAACATATGAACGACACGACCAATGATTTGGCAGCATTGACTCAAAGATGACACAGGGAATGAACTTGTAGCAAATCGAATGAGAGACAAATGGATTTCCCAAACTGGCTTCAAATATAATGAATAGGGGGTGTCATGTTCAAGAGTGACACTTACTGCCAATCGATACGAAGATGAAAACATATCCCTTTCCCAAATTTCCCCCCACCATTTATAGTGAGTACCTCTTTATTTTTACGCAAGCTTGAGGAGGATAACATATGCTTGTTAATATAAGCTTATCCTTTGGATAAGTCCTTTGGAGTATGTTTAACAAACCCTAAGAAGGAGTGGTTCAGTCCCATTACGGGTCTGTCGATGTTTGTTTAACAAGTCCAAAGATAGAAAACTCGAAGGTTTTTCATGATTATAGAGTTTGGAAAAACACTTAAAAGAGAACTCTCTCAGTTCCTTTTTCGTAAAATAGTCTAGATGAGACTGAAAAAGAGATAAATTATCACTCACCAGATGCTTTCTTCAAATACTTTATTGAGCGTGAAAATAACAAGGTCACTCGGCTATCTTTTCATGTTTAGAGAGTCTAAAAAGAGCTTAAAGAGGACTCCAGGGGGGTTCCTTTTTCGTATAACCTTGTTGAGCCCGAAAAAGTGATAAAAGTATACTCGATCACGTTCTCATGTATTTTTGAGTGCGAGAACAGACAAAGACCACGCTCGAGGTTTTATACAAAAACCATAAAAAATAATCAAAACACGCGATGACAAAGAAAAAATATGTCCGCATCCCTGTATATGAACATCGAAGTCATTACACCTGCAAAAGTTACACTCAAAAAGGACATTAGGGATTAAGGTTTAATAGATAAATAATCATAAAAAACCAAATAACATGGTAAAAGTAAATATAAATGAGTAAAACTCTTTTTACCATATCATTTTCACTTTTCCACTATTTGAGCTAAAAAACCCCTCTTTTACCCACGAAGTTCAGCATCAGATTGGAGGATTTATGAGTGTCCATTCGGTGAGTCATCAACGACAGTGAGGTAGGCTCTTTGTCTTCTACTCTTTCATGGTTAAATTTTGCATTTTCATTCGTTAAAATTCATTTTTTGAGTTGATTTTATTAGCCCTACTTGCGCTTAGACATTCTCGCAGGTGGGCTACACGGGACTTGTGAGAATGGGTGATTCTCGCAGGTGAGCCCACAACAGCCTGCGAGGTTCTCGCACTGTACTCAAAGGGCACCTGCGAGAACCGCAAAGCACAAATGTTTTTTAATAATTTACCCAATAAAAAAGAACCAATTCATGAATAGAGTTGCTAATCCTCTTTTTGTGCTTCTTATGCAGGTAATTGGCTGTCAAAATGGTTCTTGAATGGCACGAAAGGGAGAACGAAGAAGACAATGCTATTGTCGGAAATCATCCACCCACTATTGCTGCTTTGAGAAACTGTGGCCTTCTGAAGTACTTTCATATCACGGGCATGAGGGCTCAAGTCAGGTTATTAGAGTACCTTGTGCGTATGTGGGATCCTGATCAGTAGGTATTTCATGTGGGGGTCCACACAATATCCTTAGATATTGAGGACATTTACTTCTTGAATCGACTGTCATGGCGGGGGTACCATGTGAGCCTGACTGGTAGCATAGGTGGTGGGCTACCCATGAGTGAGTACTACCACTTACACTGTGTTCCCGAGGCAGAAAGGAAGAAAGGGAAAGTAGCTATTTGGGGAGTGCGGTATTTGAACCTCCGTACTATCCTATTCACCATAGCTCGGATGGCTGGGAGTTATTCTCCTCACATGGTGCTGTAGAGTTACTTCCAGTATGCCATCGAGTGTACTGAACCTTGGGTTTTTAATTGGGCAGATGCTGTGCTTCGTAGTATAAAAAGATAGTTGACCAAATGCAGACGAGGCAACCTGAAGCAATTCGGGTACGAATCTTTGTTAGTGTCCTTCTTTCTCGAGAGGGTTCCATTACTGAGGATGCAGGTAGAGTGGAATTTACCAGCTCCCAGGGATCTAAGAATGCTGAGATGGTGTTAGCTCATGGCCCAACACGTAGCTGGACCGATCATCAAGTATGATGATACCTTCTTTAATTGGCTTCAACCATAGATGTTGATGGTTGACGATTATGCTTATACCGGGTTGGATTTCTGAGGATATATGGACTTAGTGCTGCCAGAGGATGCTCAGTGGGGGCAACTTGGTAAGAAGTACACACATTCTTTTCCTTTTTAAATTTTTTTGTGAATTTTTCATATTCAAATGTTTTTTGTTTTATATATTCGTCCAAAGACTAAATACAAAATCATTGTTGATGACACAGATGTTGGACCTTACCAACCTCCTGGTACTTCTCCCATTCAATGGCGAGGAGAGGTGGCGCCAATGCCACAATGGGAAGCCGGGGATTATCAAGCAGTGGAACAAAACCTAGAGGGTTTGACAACAGATATTCCAGATATGCCTCTTGGAGAGGTTCCATGACATGATCAACGTCATACAGTAGGAGTGTTAGAGGCCATGAGTCGACTGCTCCATAGAGTTTCCTGGGAAATCGTGTGTTATCGTGAACGTCATCCATGACGTCACTTTGTAGAAGCTATGAGCTTCGGATTTTGACATTTTGGTCTTCAGACAAAACTTTTTGTAAAAAACTCTTTTGATCGTTATATATACAGACGACTTCTACCGGTTTACCTTGTATTATGTGAAAATTGATGTGATTGATTTATAAATGATCCAAATGTCTATCTAATACATAATTAGCCAATGCATCAGTTAATGCATTTAGAAATCTAGGAATATGTTGATATTCAATGTAGTCAAAATAACGCTCCAAGAGGCGAATTCGAAAATACACCCGTAACAAAGTAGGACTTCTAATAGTATAGACATTACTTAACTGTAGTACTACAAGCTGTGAATTGAGTCGCACAACCAAATGACAGATTCTGAGTGAAAAAGCATCAACCAATAATTCAATAATGGCGCTATACTCTGCAATGTTGTTGGTCGCACGGCTGAGACACACACCTCGTAAGGAAATAATTTCATTTGTAGGGGCGTAAATTGCCCATGCAATGGAAGAAAGGTTTTGAGTACTACGACTAGCGCCATTAGCGAAGCCAATATAGGGTAGAGAAGACTTCGACATATGGAAATCAAACACAATGTCACATAAGGGCAGAGACCAGATAATGACAAAAGCAAGCTTACAGTAACACACAAGAAGTATGATACAATAAAAATATAAGTACTCGCGCACAAATGGTTTTATGCATAGTACTTCTTCAAGTACAACCCATTCCTGGGTTCACTTAAAGGGACACCATCGTAATCTACTAACTCATAAGCTCCTTTATCCAAAACTCGTTGAACGATATAAGGACCTCGCCACATGGCTTCGAATTTTCCAGCTCCTAGCATATCTCAATCTTGATCATAGAGGAGAACGAGATCTCCTTCGGAGAAAATGCAAGGCTTGGCATGTTTGTCATATTGGGCCTTGACACGTTTCTTCTGAGCTTCTATAACTAGGGTAGCATCGCGTCGAGTTTCGTCTAATTGTGTAAGATATAATAGACGTTCTTCCTCAGTAGAAATGTTTGGTAGGAGTTCAACAACTAGTTTTAAAGAGGGTATCTCGCATTCAATCGAGAGAATAGCTTCCACACCATAGACTAGCCAGAAAGTTGTAAACCCAGTAGCAGACTTAACGGATGTCCGATAAGCCCACAATGCCGAAAAAAACATTGTGTGCCAACTTGTTTTGTGAATCCCTATCAATCGTCGGAGCATAGTTATGAGAAATTTGTTAATTGCTTCGACCTGGCTGTTGGCTTGTGGGTAATAGGGCGTTGAGTTATCATGGTGAAGACCCAACTTTTCAGTAAGTTCAGACATCATGAAGTTTCTGAAGTGGCTACCGTTATCGGTGACGATAGCTTGGGGAACACCAAAACGGTCTATGACGTGATTAAAAATGAATAATGCTGTGGTCTTTCCAGTGTTGTCAAATGTTGGCATCGCCTCGACCCATTTCGTAAAGTAATCAGCGGCTACAATAATATAACCATGCCCCTTGGCTGAGTGAGGGTGACATGTCATGAAATCGATTCCCCATTTCGCAAAAGAACCAACTGAGACCACAGGGTGAAGAGGAGCAGGATGTGACCGTATCTTTTGAGTATAGGTATGGTAAGCATGGCATTTCTGAACGACGATTATGCCGTCGTTAAACAAAGAAGGCCAAAAATACCCTGCTCGTAAGATCTTCTGGGCAGTAGCATACCTAGACATATGACCACCACATGCTCCAGAATGGCAGTCATTCAGAGATTTCTTGGCTTCGTCGAACGTTAGGCAATGTTGAAAAATAGAGTCAATCCCCCGACGATAAAGAGTATCCCCGAGGATAATGTATTGAAAAGCTTGATAGCGTATGCGACGTCGGTCAGTACTAGACACAGTTGGCCGAAAATTCTGGGTTTGTAGATATATAATGATATCACCATATCAAAGATCATCAATGCTGATAAGGAAAAGAGATTCATCAGATAATGAATCAACTGCTACATTTTCCGTTGCAGAATAGGGAAAATCGCATATCAACTCAGCAAAAACTAAGGACTTCTTGGACTTGGCACATTCGAATTCCAAGTCAAACTCCTGGAGAATCAAAATCCATTTGGAGTATTTTCCCCCTAGCAATTGACCAGTAAGAATGTGTTTCATAGGGTTGCAGTGATAAATCAATGTAGTTTTGTGCGAGAGGATATAGTGCCGGAAGTGTTGGACGGCTTGAACGACATCCAAGGCCATTTTTTCGACATGTAAATACTTGATTTCAGTAGGCATTAGAATTCAACTCAAGTAGTAAATAACATGTTCGTCATTAGCATCATCCTCTTGGATGAGAACCATACCAATGGTGTAATCCGAGGTAGCAAGGTAGAGGAAATAATCATGACTGTAATCAAGGGGAAAGAGAAACGAAGCACGTGTTAGGGACAATTTCAAATATTCAAAATCATTGTTAGCAATGGTATCCCAGACGAACTCTGAATCCTTTTTCAATAGCCGCGTAAATCCATGAGTTATCTCAGCATAATTCGGGATAAAATGATGAAGAAAGTTTACTTTCCCCTGCAAACTTTGTAACTGGTGAAGTGTAGAAGGAGGAGGGAGATTAAGGATCGCCTCAAACTTTAAAGGATCCACCCAGATCCCTTGATGCGAAATGATAAAACCGATAAGGCAGCTGGATTCCATGCAGAAAACACACTTATGAGGATTTAAATGTATACGGTAGAACCGACAACAAACGAAAATGGCTCGGAGGTGGGTTGGGTGATCGACTCAGTGCATTGAGTGAGCGGGTAAATCGTCCAAATATGGTTGAACGATGTGCTTGATATCATGGAAAGCGTAAGACATAGTGCGTTGAAAAGATGCGCCAGCGTTCTTGATACTGAAAGGAAGTTTCCAATAGACAAAAGTACTCCAAGGACAAATAAAAGCAGGCTTATGTTGATCCTCGGGAACAATGTTGATTTGATTATACCCAGAGAAACCATCCATAAGAGAGAAGATTTCACTTTCGGCGCAGTCATCGACAATCTGATCGACGAAGGGGGTAGGAAAATTGTCTTTTGGACAAGCTTTGCTGATATCCCTATAATCAATGCATACACGAATGGTGCCTTGTTTCTTGTCAATCAGGACAAGATTGGAAACCCAGTCTGTGAGAGCCACCGGATAAATAAAGCCCGCTTTCAGAAGTTTCTTGACTTCGAGCTTTATAGCAGCCGCTTTACGTGGGTGAACTGGATGAAGGCGTTGCCAGACTGGTTTAGCATCGGGGTATGTCTTTATCTCATGTATCACAATCTCAGGGTCGATACTCGACATTTCTTCATAGCTCCATGTGAAGATATCACAAAACTCTTTGAAAAGGGACGTGTAGGTGATGAATTCATCAGAAGAACATGAAGCTCTGATATGGACATTTTCGACAATCCCAGGTTTGACGGATATGTCAAGGGGAATAGTGGGTGAGATATTGCTTAAGTTCCCTTCGGAAAACACATCGTGTGCAGAATCGGGAACAGTGGAAATGACAACAACAGTCGACGGGGTTGAGATCCATTGATAGTTCTCAATGGTATGTTGCTCTAGAAAGAGGATGGAATGATGATGTCCATCGTCCCAAGGGGTGTCCTCCATGACAAACATGATCATCTCGTAAGTGGAAAAAATAAAACGAAAAGGATTGGGAGACAACTCACCAATAGAGGGGGTAGAAGGTGTTGCCGATTGAATGGCCTGATAGGCGGATTCGACAAGACTTAACGACATTACGCCACTGTAATGAATATGATCCCCAAGGTCAAGTACTATCCAGGGGTCGTGAGACACAGGAAGTTCGTGAGGCGAGGTGGAGATCATGTTGATGGAAGCAACAAATGAGCGTGGAACATCGGGTGGTGGAATGGGGAAAGTACCCATTAACGAAGAGTCCTTTAGAAGGCCTACACCGACGCTCTCATAACCCGGTGGGGTTTTAGTGATAAAACGTACGTTGCCATTATGGGTATCAGAATTGAAGAAGGCTAGTTGGTCAACGGTGACAACCTTACCTTGATGTGGGAAACGTACCACATGGAAAAGGGTCGACACAACTGCGCACATGGAATCGATCCAACTGCGGCCAAGCAGAAGATTATAATCAAGGGGAGTGTCAAATACTTCCACTTCGTCTTGGACCTTCTTTCCTTCTAATGTGATGGGAAACAAAGGAAGGACACCGTAGGGCTTAAAACCAGAGCCATTGAAGGCTTTAAGAGTGTTTTGGGATTCATTCAAAGAAGGAGAGCCAATGGATTTCCAGTAAGCAATAGACATAACACAGGTCGAGGCACCCTCGTCGATAACGGTTCGAAAAATGTTTTTGTCAGATACAATCACTTGGATCTGGAACACGAGTTGAGGGGGTAACCTTGGAATATGATCTTCCAAGTCAAAAATTATTAAATTCATATCCGTCGGATCGATTCCACCGATAGCTTTCAACAGTGCCTTCTATTGTGCGGGACAAGTTTGAAGGACTTCAAGGGCTGACATCGCAGAAGGTGCTTGTGCCAGATCTTCAACAATGCTGTAGTTCTGGGTCGTACGAGCATGAGGATTGAAAGATGATTTTTGAATGACGCCCTTTGGGGGGGTTTGTAGAACTGTGTCGAGGCTCGATCGTTCGAGATGAAGAGTACCATTGGTAGATGGAGTCACAGGGGAGGGTTGTACCGAGGAAGGTGGTAGATCATAAACCTTCTCTTTAGAGGGAGAATAATCTTTGGCTTGAGTAGTGAGTGTAAGGTTGCTCTGCTTTGAATCACAAGTACACATCAAAGCATATGATGTAGTAGAAGAGGAGGGTTGGTCATGAATGACCAACTGAGCCTGTTGTTGAGACAGGAAGGGTTGGGTCAAAACAGCCGGAGCAGGGGGTTTCAGAGCTCCTTGAAGGAACTTAGTGACCTCGATGTGTCGTGGACAATCCTTCGTGTAGTGATCATCACCACAGATAAGACAAGGGTATCGAGGTTTTCGCTTATCCCGATCATCAACAGGGGTAGTTTTGGTTTTCCTTGCGTGAGAAGTATTTTTTCCCTCCTTATTCTTACCTCTCCCCTTTTTAGATTTGTTTTTACCGGCTGGGGTAGATTGGACTACATTTACCTCAGAAGTCTTGCCGGTGAGAGGGGCAGGAGACGGAGCATTTTGAACATTAGAAGAATCAAGTTTGGGGTTTGTGCTTGAGGCGGAATGTGGTTGGGCCTGGAAAGTGCTAATCACATCGTCAGCTGCATGCGAGGCAGCTGGAGTAGTTGAAGTTGTGGAAGTGGAAGGACGAGGTAAGTTAGGTAGTAAATTGTAAAGGGTCTCCATTTGCGAGTAAACAAGGTCAAGATATTGAGAACGACTTATATCCTGCTCTTCTGTGACCACTCCACCCATGACAATGTCATGACCGATGTCATTCACAAATGATTTGGTAAACCATTCTGCCAACAACTGATCAGGGAGTTTGGGTTTAATAAGACGTCGTCGTCATCGCCACTCATGAATGTGATCGGATATATGAGTGGCCTTGTTCTATTTGAAAGAAGTCAAAATCTCGGTCCCCGTGTCATAACGAATCAGTAATTGGTAGTGTGTGAGGAAATCCATAGCTAGGGTGTTGAAGTTAGAGAAGAAACCTCGTGGCAATTCGATATACCACTTCACAGCAGAGCCTGTGAGAGTTCATTGAAACAGAAGTAAATGAATAGAGTCATCCATCAACGAGTTAGATGAACACCATAGGTGAAAAGTCATAATGTGAATGTTTGGGTCCTCTCCCGCTTTTCTTTCAAATTTGGGAATGTCCGATGGTAGCTTGGATGGGATAGCAGGCTAGTGGGGAGAGTGATGAATTGGATCATTTAAAATCCTTGACAAATCCGGAAGATCCAAAGTGGCTATGAAGGGTAACTGTCGATTCACCTATGGGTACTGGTGGATTTGGGGAGGAAGCCTTGTCGGCAAACCAGTAGGACCATAAGCAGTCTGCATATAATGTGAAGATCCAAGTAGATTCAGTGGTGGTTGAAGAGGATAGTAGCTCATAGGATTGTACCCTAGAAAAGGGGCTTGAGTTTGAGCATTCGCCCCCCAAATGGGATTGAACGAACTTGGATATGGTTGGCCCACACTAGGGGGTATTATAGACGCAGTTGGAAACTGCTACCCCCCAGTCGATTGAGGAGGATGTTGTATCAACTGATTCCAATACTAGGCCAAGGATGGAGGTATGTTTTTCCCATAAGGCGGGGTTGGTCCTCCCATCGAAGGTGGTGTTCCAATTGGGGGAAGTGTGCCAATTGATGGTTGTGTTCCAAAAGGAATTTTCCCGCTGAGAGGGGGTTGAGTTATACCACCTTGGTGAAATTGTCCACCGATGGGAATCTGGTAATTTGGTGTGAATGACGGAATAGTGCCACTAGGATAAAGACTGCCAGTAGAAGATGAAGAAGGTCCTCCAAAAGGAAATTTAGGGAGTGTCGGAATAAAACTAGGAAGAGAGTGCCCAGAATAAGAAGGACCACCAGGAGAGCCGGATGGGGTTTGCGTAGGAGTGTGAATGGAAGCATTCAATGCACGGTATACAGGTGGTAATGTCAGAGTGATGTTGGGCATTCGCGGTGTGTTGATGGGATCAAGACTAACCACAACAAAACTGGTGGGAACACTTGTAGTATCTGTGAGATGGGCCTTTTCGATAGGGATGGTAAAGTGATAAGCGGTAGTCAACGGTACTGTCTCTGGACTAGAGATTTCAGAAATCATAGGTGAACCTGGACCAAAAAGGTCTCGTCGAAAAACACCTATAGACCAAAAAATATCTTGGCCTTCTATGCCTGGAAAGGGTCCAACTGGTGATCCAGAAGACATAACAACTAATTCTCCAGAAGAATTCAGTCGCATAAATGGTCACTCAGAATCAGGGTGAAGTCAAAAGTCCTCTCGAGTATTTGTAATTTGAAAATTTTCTAGAGATTCAGTGCGTTCCACTTGTGGCGTGGTGATGACTATATCTTCACTTTGCCAAGGAGAGCCCTCAGGTGTACTTGTAGGAAAGGGTTGAGAACCTTCTAGATGCTCTAGAGATAAACCCTACATTCTACGTGAACGACGTGGAGGAGCTATTGTAAACGAGTGAAAAACTTCACGAAGAAAATATTATGGTCAACTTGGAGAAACAAACAACACGCGCTAGTAAACAAAATCTAGGAAGAAACACCAAGCAAACAAGACCTTCTAATTTCGAAATCACTAGTTGGTGATGAAATCCAACGTCGCAACAACAAAACGAGAAGGGGCTGGGCTAGGATGGAAAATTTACACTGACGACCTGCTGAACAGACTTACACCCTGGTGCAAGCTCCCACACATAATCGTGGGTATACCCTCCAAGGAGCCCGAGTGATTTTGGTCAATGTCAATTACAGGTACCGTGAAGACTTTCCCCTTCATAGTCACCTAGTGTAAGAACCTAGAAAGATAGGCTACTAAGGTTACCACCAACAATAATAAAGCCTGGGGGGATAGTCGACAGTCTGATCCACACGCAAGGGCAGGGTATCTAACCCGAAATCAAATCAAACGGCTTCCACTCATCATTGTGGGTATACCTCCGAGTGATCCCTGTAATACATACAATCTCTACACCGATATCAACAAAGCAGGGTGAGTAACTCTGTCAATATCAATGCGACCTTGTGTTTGACCCTTGTGTGAGA
>SNQJ01S0098961.1:29142-52158 GCA_010110895.2 Picea sitchensis | reverse complement strand
TATGGGCCTTTCAATGTTTGTTTTATGAGTCCAAAGAAAGAAAACTCAGGGGTTTTTCATGTTTAGAGAGTCTGAAAAACACTCAAAGAGAACTCTCTTAGTTCCTTTTTCATAAATTAATTTGATGAGACCAAAAAAGTGATAATCTATTGCCCATCAAATGTTTTCTTCAAATACTTTTACGAGCGTAAAAAGAACAAGGTCACTCGACAATATTTTCATGTTTAGAGAGTCTGAAAAGAGATTAAAGGGAACTCCAGGGGGTTTCCTTTTTTGTATAACCTTTACGAGTCCGAAAAAGTGATAAATGTATACTTGGTTACATTCTCATTGATTTACGAGCATGAGAAAGAACAAAGACTAAACTCGGGATTGTTTTCATTTTTATGCAAGCTTAAAACAAACCAAAACTATGCTTGGGATAGATTTTATTTTTACACAAGCTTAAAAACTAAACAAAACTATGCTTGGACCTGGTTTCATTTTTACACAAGCTCAAACCAGAGGAAACTATGCTTGAGGTAGGTGGTTTCATTTTTACACAATCTTGAACCATATAAAACTATGCTTGAACTTTCCAACGTATAACATAGTGATGGTTGGTACTTAGCCCCCAACTTAAGAAAATAGCGGCTCAACTTCAGCATGAAGTCCAGAGGTTGGAAGCATTTCCCCCCAATCTTCATTTCATCCAACTACAAAGGTGAATGAAATGAAGCTTCAAATACTAGATTTGACTCAAACGAAGAGGGGGAAGTTGTTTCATTTTTTAACGAGCTTGACACAAGAGAAGAACTATGCTCGTGAATCTAGGTTCAATCCCTAAACCCATGTTTCATTTTTTAAAGAGCTTGACACAGAAACAAGAACTATGCTCATAATCTCTTTTTCATTTTTTAACGAGGTTGCTACAAAGACGAATAAACTATCCTCACAACTGGTTTCATTTTTTAACGAGCTTGAAATCAGAAAACCGTTGCTCATAGCTAGTTTCATTTTTTAATGAGCTTGAAATCAAAAAAACATGCTCATGAATGGTTTCATTTTTCAATGAGATTGAAATCAAAAAACCATGCTCAAGACTAGTCTCTTGATCATGGCTTCCAAGAGGACAATGCTCTGGAAGGACGCCATGTGAAGGGACAAAAATCGGTCATGGCTTCCAAGAGATCTTCACTGGATGAAAGAGACTCACTCTGGAAGGACACCATGTCGAGGGTCGCGACAAGGGTAAAGAGATCAAGCTCTAAAAACCCTATCGAAGATATCACCATGTCAACTATCAGACTTAATTCATAAGAGACTGATCTTATAGTAAGAGGCTCATCTTCATCAGCAGTTGAAGGCATGGGAGACAATGCCACATAATTGACCTATGGAAAGGGCAATACCGTCTTCATATAATAACCATTTAGGGAGGTCATCCAGTCAGAACCGATGAATGAAAGTTGATCAATAGTCACAATTCTTCCATCGTGAGGGAAATATATCACATGAAAAAGAGTGGACACAATAGCTTTCATGGCATAGACATAATCCCACCCAAGGAGTAAAGAGACCAGTCTTGAGCATGGTTTTCTGATTTCAAGCTTGTTAAAAAATGAAACCAATCATGAGCATGGTTTTCTGATTTCAAGTTCATTAAAAAATGAAACCAACTATGAAACTGGTTTTCTAATTTCAAGCTCATTAAAAAATGAAATCAAAAAGCCATTCTCATGACTGGTTTCATTTTTTAACGGGCTTGAAATCAAAAAACCATGCTCAAGACTGGTCTCTTGATCATGGCTTCCAAGAGGACAATGCTCTGGAAGGACACCATGTCAAGGGACAAAAATCGATCATGGATTCCAAGAGATCTTCACTGGATGAAAGAGACACACTCTGGATGGACACCATGTCGAGGGTCGCAACAGGGGTAAATAAATCAAGCTCTAAAAACCCTATCGAAGAGATCACCATGTCAACTATCAGATCTAAGTCATAAGAGACTAATATTACAGTAAGAGGCTCATCTTCATCAGCAATTGAAGACATGGGAGACAACGCCACATAATTGACCCGTGGCAAGGGAGATACTGTCTGCATATAAGAACCATTCAGGGAGGTCATCCATATCAGGACCGATGAATGAAAGTTGATCAATAGTCACAATTCTTCCATCGTGAGGGAAAGATATCACACAAAAAAGAGTGGATAAATAGCTTTCATGGCATAGACATAATCTTACCCAAGGTGTAAAGCAAAATCCAAGGGGTCTTGGACTACCATAACGTCAATAAAGACAGTTTTCCCGTCCAAAGTTATAGGAAACAAGTTGTCTATTCTCAAACATGAAAACCCTCCTTTATTCCTCACACTAAAACAATCACTCCCACTCTTTCTTCTACTCCACTAAAGATCAAGAAATTGACCAAGGCATAAATGATTGAACGCCAACTCAAATTCCTTTGTTATAATTGTGATGACAAATATTTTCCAAGGCACAAGTGTAAGGAACACAATATTTTTATAGCCATCTCGGAGGATGTTTCAGAAGACGATGTTGAGGCTCCCCTTGTGGTTGCATCACCTGAAGCCACTGACATGACCGCTCCCTCCGACCCTATCGAAGTTGAACCGATAATTTCCTTGAATTATCTCACTGGATTCTTTGCTCCCCAAGCCCTCGAGCTAATTGGTTACATTAAGCATCAGAAGGTCATCATTCTTGTTGATAATGGAAGCACCCATAATTTTGTTCATCACCGCATTTCCCAAGAAACTAATTTCTATATTTGTTTTGTCAATAATTTTCAAATCATGATTGCCAATGGTGGATCCATGAAATGTGGAGGGTGTTGTGAAAATGTGCATCTTCAAATTAGTGAGTACCACATGAAATATCATATGTTTTCTATCGACATGGGTAGTTGTGAAATTGTGTTGGGTGCATAATGGATAAGGACTTTGGGTTTCATTCTCATTGGTTTTAAGGAATTAACCATGTGATTCCACAAGGAGGGCCAAGAATATAAGTTCCAAGGCATCACCATCGGTTCCCTAGAGACCATCATTTCCCATCACATGGAAAAATTGTTCAAAAAAGGTCATTCTAACATTATTACACGACTCCATGCCATTCAAGCCACTGAGACACCCTCTATGTCGCAGGACCTCCAATCCATCCTCTCCAAACATAAATTTGTTTTTTACACTCCCCAGTGACTCCCTCCTTCCCGTGGTGTTCATGATCATTCCATTCCCTTTATTCGAGGAAGCCTTCCTCCCAATATCCATCCCTATCATCATCCCATTTCTCAAAAAAATGAAATTGAGAAAATTTTTCAATAATTTCTCAACACAGGTGTTATCCATCCTAGTATGAGCCCCTACACTTCTCCTGTGGTCATGATCCTTAAGAAATAAGGTTCTTAGCGCATGTGTCCTAACTTCTGCGCCCTCAACAAACTCACCATTAAAGACAAATTTACCATTCCTATGATTGATGACCTCTTGGATGAATTGAGTGGTGCTCAGTTATTTACTAAACTTGATCTTCATTATGGCTACCACCATATACGTATGAAAGAGACAGACATCCCTAAGACTGCATTTCGAACTCATGAGGGCCACTATGATTTTTTGGTCATGCTCTTTGTCTTGTGTAGTGATACCTCCACTTTCCAAAGCCTCATGAATCATGTCTTTCGTCCCTTTCTCCATAATTTTGTCTTAGTTTTATTTGATGATATCCTCATCTATAGTAAAACCTGGACAACCTATGTTTCTAATGTGGATTGAGTTCTCCATTTACTCTCTCAACACCAAATTTTCCTCAAACAATCTAAATGTGATTTTGGCCCCTCAAAATTCGAGTAGTTGAGTCATCTTATTGGCAAGGCCGGTGTCAAGGTGGATCCTAAAAATATTGAAGCTATGCAGGATTGGCCTCGCCCAAAGATTCTCAAAATATTGCGTGGATTTATGGGTTTAACATGTTATTATCGCAAGTTTTTTAAGAATTATTGAAAGATTAGGGCACCTCTCACTGCTCTCCTTAAAAAGAATTCTTTCACCAGGACTCCCACAGCTTCCTATCCCTTCCAAACCTTGAAGTTGGCCATGTTCACAACTCCAGTCTTGGCCCATCCTGATTTCACAGAGACCTTTGTCCTGGAATATGATGCTTCCAAGAGAGGAATTGGAGAAATCCTGATGCAAGAGGGTCGGATTTTGGCCTTTACCAACAAACAACTGTCACGACGAAATTTGGGAAAATCAATCTATGAAAAGGAAATGTTCCCTATTTTGCATGAAGTGGATATTTGACACCCTTATCTATTGGGGAAGTACTTCCAAATTAAGACAAATCATCAAAGCCTCAAGTATTTTTTGGAACAATGCCTTTCCTCTCTAGAGCAACACAAATGGGTGACTAAGCTCTTTGGATATCGTTATGAGATCATTTACAAGAAAGGAAAAGACAATGTGGTTGATGATGCAGTTTCCAAAAAATAATAAGATGAAGGGTCCCTTTTTCCCCTCTCCTTCATTGTACCAGATTGGCTCCAAGATGTTCATCAGGAATGGCTACACAATCCCAAAATTTTTCATCTGATATGACAATTGCAGGCCAATTCTCCAGTTTTCCTAGGGTACTCTTGGCACATTGATGAGCTTCAATAAAAAGGTCATTTGTATTTAAGTAAAAAGTCAAAACTTAAATCCACGGTTATTTTTGAGCTTCATGCTACACCCATTGTTGGGCACTTCGGGCTTACCAAAACCTATGACTATGTGTTATCGGACTAATCGGTAGGTGCGGACACTAACAGATCTCCCTAAATCCACCTGGATCTAGAACAAAACATGACAGGACATGACTCTTTCCCTAAGTTATGACCATTGAATTAGCTAGTAAGGAGGAACAAGTGACATAACTTTGTATCGCTTCCTAGGGTCTCTGTTTCTCCTGCTTCACTCTGGTGCTCTCGTGAGTTCAAGACCAAGACAACACAAACCAACCAAAGTGAAGATAGTAAAATGTATTCAATTGTCAACTTATGTGTATGATCAAGGAATTACACAATAAAGTAAGAATAAGTTTATGGGAAAAAGACACGTCACTGTATCATATTAATCGAAAATAGAAGATACATCCTGATCGCCTTGATGTCGCAAGATTCCTTTCGATGACTCTTGGTTCCAACACACAAACTTGCTCGATCCTTGCATGAAGAAGATCCAATTCCTCTTGATAGACCTACTAGAGTCTCCAAGCTTCTGTTCAAGCAGGGTTCTTCACACAATTCCTTCACCAATTCTTCAATTAATCTTGCTTAACCTGTTCCATGAGAATCCTATCAATATATAGGAGAGGATGAGATGGTTACATGGATGATAGTGATCCCACCAAATTAGGGAAACTAGTAAAATGATAACCATTCAAATGCCAACCCATTTTCTGGAAGATTCCCTTATAGAACTCTCGAGACTTCATCTTTTTTCCAAGCTTGAAAACAAGTTCACACTCTAAGTATAGGGCACAGTGCGAGAAGTTTGCACCATAGCTGAAGGTGGCCTGCGAGAATGGGTCATTCTCGCACCCTAGGCTATAAGCATCCTGCGAAATCACTTTGAAAATATGTTTTCTGGAAGGAGATAAATGCTAGTTTTCTCAGGAGAAAGTTCTTGTTAGGAGCCTTAGTACACTATTGTCAATACACCATCAAGATGACCAAAATCATGTGTAACAAAATGCCCCCCAAAGTATGAGGCCAGAATCACTGACAGCCGAAATACTTTGTAAACTGCATGTGTGTGTCGGAAACCAGGAGCCCACCTAATTGGAAACCTGCAAAGAACCAAGCATCTACAGAATATCGTACTAGTTCTGAGGTAGGAATTCTCATACTCAGATCACAGACATATGACATCATAAACATAGGTCATGGCCACCAATCATACACCGTGGATCCATGCCATCAAAATATTGCATAGCCACCAAGAATACTCTGTGGATCCATGCAATAAAATTCAAGTTGAGACGACATAGCCACAAGACATACAAAGTGGATCTATGTGTTAGCAAATTATACATACTCCATCACAACCTAGACCAAAGAGATGAGATCCAGGGTCTTCAATCCCGTCACCTAAAAGTGCGAATCTAACCATGTGATTACATGTGTCGAAGTCAAACATGGTAGAAACCAGTTGATTACCGGTCATTGATGAAACCATTAACAAGTGCGAGGGAAATCACCATTAATGTGAATGACTCCCAAGGTACACTAGTACAATCCACCAAATGTGAATAAATGAGTTGAGGTCAAACATCCGACGAAATCTCTCAATCAGGGGTCAATGATTAAAACCCACTGTCGAAAGCGAGGAAACCTACCATTGAGTCATGCAAGTTCCAAGGTACCAAATGATTTCTAAGTCTTGTTTCCGGATAATGAGCTGGAGTCGACGGAACAAACTCGTCACAGGATGGATTTGATGTATCCCCCATCAATGACATGAAATGAGTAACAGATTTTGAAGGTAGAACAGAGTATGACGTAAGTTCAATTGAACACAGGGAAGGACAACACAGAGAGAATGGACAACTGTAGATGGTCGACTCGATAGAGGTTTTGGATGAACTTCTCTTGAACATATGAATGACATGACCAATGATTTGGCAACATTGACTCAGAGACGACTCAGGATATGACCTTGTAGCAAATTGAATGAGATACAAATGGATTTCCCAAACCGGCTTCAGATAATGAATAGGGGGGTGTCATGTTCAAGAGCGACACTTACTGCCAATAATATGAATACGAAAACACATCCCTCTCCCAAATTTTCCCGCACCATTTATGGCAAGTACCTATTTATTTTTATGCAAGCTTGAGGACGATAACATATGTTTGTTGATGTAAGCTCATCCTTTAGAGTATGTTTAACGAACCCTAGGAAGGAGTGGTTCGATCCCATTACAGGTCTTTCGATGTTTGTTTAACGAGTCCAAAGATAGAAAACTCGAAGGTTTTTCATGATTATAGAGTCTAGAAAAACACTTAAAAGAGAACTCTCTTAGTTCCTTTTTTATAAAATAGTATGATGAGACCAAAAAAGAGATAAATTATCGCTCAACAGACGCTTTCTTCAAACACTTTAACGAGCGTGAAAATAGCAAGGTCGCTTGACAATCTTTTCATGTTTAGAGAGTCTAAAAAGAGCTTAAAGAGGACTCCAGGGGGTTCCTTTTTCGTATAACCTCGTTGAGCCCGAAAAAGTGATAAAAGTGTGCTCGATCACGTTCTCATGTATTTTCGAGTGTGAGAACAGACAAAGACCAAGCTTGAGGTTTTGTGCAAAAAACCATAAAAAATAATTCAAACATGCGATGAAAAAGAGAAAATATATGTATCCCTGTGTCTGAACGTCGAAGTCGTTATGTCTGCAAAATTTGCACTCATAAGGGTATTAGGCATTAGGTTTATTAAATAAATCAATTACAAAAAACCAACAAAAATGGAAAAAGTAAATATAAGTGGGTAAAAGTTATTTTTACCATAGTCATTGTAACTTGCCAATATTTTAGCCCAAAACCCATCTTTTGCCCTTGAATTTCGGCGCTCGATTGTAGGAGGTACGAGCATCCATTCGATGAACCGTCTCCAGCAGTGAGGTAAGCTCCTTGTCTTCTATCTTTTCATGGTTCAATTTTTCATTTTCATTGGTAAATTCCATGTTTTTGAGCTTGTTTTAGGGGTTAAAATTGCACTCAGCCATTCTCGCAGGCCAGCCACACATGACCTGTGAGAATGCATCATTCTCGCAAGTGGCCCCAAAGGCACCTACGAGAACCTCACACTGTGCCTAAAGGGCACCTATGAGAACCATAAAGTGAAAAATTTCTTTGAAGTTTGCTCAATGAAAAAGATACCAAGTCTTGAAGACAGTTGTTGACCTTCTTATTATGTTTCTTATGCAGGCATTTGGCTATCACCATGGTTCTGGAATGGCATGAAAGAGAGAATGAAGAAGATGATGCTATTACCGAGAATAACCCAGGCACTGTTACCGCTTTGTGAGACTGTGGTCTCCTGAAATTCTTTCGTATCCTGGGTATGAGGGCCCAAGTCAGGCTATTGGAGTACCTTGTGCATATGTGGGACGTGGACCAACAAGTTTTCCACATAGGGGTTCACACATTTTCCTTGGATATCGAGGAAGTTTACTTCTTGATAGGACTGTCATGGTGTGGGTACCATGCTAGCTTGACTGGAAGCAGAGGTGGTGGGCTGCCTATGAGTGAATATTTCCATTTGTACTGTGTTCCAGAGGCAGAAAGGAGCAAAGGAAAAGTGGCCATTTGGGGGGTGCAGGATTTGACCCTTCACACTATTTTGTTCACCATTTCTCATATGTCTAGGAGCGTTGCTCCTCACATGGATCTCCAGAGCTACTTTCAGTATGCCATAGAGTGTACTGAGCCTCGGGTCTTTAACTGGGAAGACATAGTCCTTCGTAGTGTGAAGAGGTAGTTGACCAAATACAGGAGAGGCGACCTGAAGCAATTCAGGTATGGGTCTTTGTTGGTGTCATTTTTTCTTGAGAGGTTTTCCTTGCTGATGTTGCAGGTTGAGTGGGTTCTACCAGTTCCATAGGATCCAAGAATGCTGAGGTGGTGTAACCTCATGGCCAGGCATGTAGCTAGACCAATCATCAAATACAATGATTCCTTCTTTGACTGGTTGCGACCACAGATGCTGATGGTCGATGATTATGCCTATGCCGGGTTGGATTTCCAAGGAGATCCAGACATGGTATTTCCCAAGGGCGCTCAGTGGGGAGATCTTGGTAAGAAGTACACATTTTTACTTTTTAAATGTTTTTGTGAATTTTATTAAATACAAATTTTTTTATGTTCGTCCAAGGTCTAATTACAAAAATTCTTTTTTGATGACACAGACGTGGGGCCTTATCGACCACTTGGTACTTCTCCTATTCAACGACGAGGAGAGGTGGCTCCAGTGCCATGATGGGACGTTGAAGATTATGAAGCAGTGGAACAAAACTTAGAGGGTTTGACTGCAGACATTCTAGACATGCCTCTTAGAGAGGTTCCACGACGTTATCAGCGTCATACGGTGGGGGTGTCAGAGTCTATTGGACTATTTCTTCGTAGGGTTTCCCGGGTAGTCATGTGTTACCATGAATGTCATCCATGACATCACTTTGTAGAAGCTATGAGCTTCAGATTTTGAAACATTAGTCCTCGGATAGAACTTTTTTGTAAAAAAGTTTTTGATCGTTATATATACATATGGTTTCTACCAGCTTATCTTGTGTTGATACTTGTGATGTGATTGATTTATAAATGACCCAAATGTCTATCTAAAACATAGTTAGCTAATGCATCAGTTAATGTATTTAGACATCTAGGAATATGCTGATACTTAATATAATCAAAATAACATTCCAAGAGGCGAATTCGCAAATACACCCGTAACAAAGTAGGACTTCGAATAGCATAGACATTACTTAACTGTAGTACTACGAGCTGCAAATCGAGTCGCACAACCAAGTGACAGATACCAAGTGAGATAGAATCAATCAATAATTCGATAATGGTGCTATACTCTGCAATATTGTTGGTCACACGGCCGAGGCACACACCTCGTAAAGTGACAAGTTCATTTGTAGGGGCGTAAATTGCCCATGTAGCAGAAGCAAGGTTTCGAGTACTACGACTAGCGCCATCAGCGAAGCCAGTGTGGGGTAGCAAAGACTTCGACATCTGGAAATCAAACACAACGTCACATAAGGGAAGAGACCAGATAATGACAAAAGCAAACTACAATAACACACAAGAAGTATGATACAATAAACATACAAGTACTCGTGCACAGATGATCTTATGCATAGTACTTCATCAAGTACAACCCATTTCTAGGTTCACTCAAAGGGATACCATTGTAATCTACTAACTCGTAAGATCCTTTCTGTAAAACTCGTCTGACGATATAAGGACCTCGCCACATGGCTTCAAATTTTCCAGCTCCTAGCATAACTCGATCTTGTTCGTAGAGGAGAACAAGATCTCCTTCGGAGAAAATGCGAGGCTTGACATGTTTGTCGTATTGGGCTTTGACACGTTTCTTCTAGGCTTGTATGACTAGGGTAGCATCGCATCGAGTTTCGTCTAATCGCGTGAGATACAATAGATGTTCTTCTTTTGTAGAAGTGTTCGGTTGGAGTTCGACGACTAGTTTTAAAGAGGGTATCTCGCATTCAATCGGGAGAATGGATTCTAAACCATAGACTAACTGGAAAGGTGTAAACCCAGTAGAAGACTTAACGAACGTCTGGTAAGCCCACAATGATGAAAACAACATTGTATGCCAACTTGTTTTGTGAATCCCTATCATTCGTCGAAGCATGGTTACGAGAAATTTATTAATCGCTTCGACTTGGCCATTGGCTTGTGGGTAATAGGGCGTTGAGTTTTCATGGAGAAGACCCAACTTTTCAGTGATTTTGGACATCATGAAGTTTATAAAGTGGCTAACGTGATTGGTGACGATAGCTTGAGGAACACCAAAACGATCTATGATGTGATTGAAAATGAATAATGTTGCGGTCTTTCCAGTATTGTCAAATGTCGACATCGCCTCATCCCATTTCATGAAATAATCTACGGCTAGAATAATGTATCCATGCCCCCCATCCGAGTGGGGGTGACATGTCATGAAATCGATGCCCCATTTCACGAAGGGACCAAAGGAGACCAAAAGGTGAGGAGGAGCAGGATGTGATCGTATCTTATGATTATAGGCATGGTAGGCGTGGCATTTTTGGACGATGATTATGCAATCGTTAAATAAAGAAGGCCAAAAATACCCTGCTCATAAGATCTTCTGGGCAGTAGGATACTCGAACATATGACCACCATAGCCTCCAGAATGGAAATCATTTAAGGCTTTCTCGGCTTCGTCGAACGTGAGGCAGCGTAAAAAAATTGAGTCAATCCCACGACGATAGAGAGTATCCCCGAGGATAATATATTGACGGGCTTGGTAGCATATTCGACGTCGATCAGTACTGGACAAATTGGGCCAAAAAGTCTTGGTTTGGAGATATATGATGATATCTCCATACCAAAGATTATCAGAACTAATTAGGAAAAGGGATTCATCAGGTAATGAATCTGCTGCTACATTTTCCGTTGCAGAGTAGGGAAAGTCGCATATCAACTCGGCAAACACTAAGGAATTCTTAGACTTGGCTCATTCGAATTCCAAGTCAAACTCCCAGAGTATCACGATCCATTTGGAGTATTTTCCCCCTAGCAATTGACGTGTGAGAATGTGTTGCATAGGGTTGTAGTTAGAAATTACCGTAGTATTGTGAGAGAGGATATAGTGTCAGAAACGTTGAACTGCTTGGATGACTGCCAAGGCCAGTTTTTCAACATGTAAATACTTGGTTTCGGTAGACGTTAGACTTCAAATCAAGTAATAGATAACATGTTCGTCATGAGAATCATCCTCTTGGACGAGAACCATAGCAATGGTGTAATCCGAGGCTACGAGGTAGAGGAAATAATCGCAACTGTAATGGGGGGGGGGGAAGAGAAGCGGAGCATGTGTCAGGGACAGTTTCAAATCTTTGAAGGCTTTGTTTGAGATGGTATCCCATACGAAATCAGACCCCTTTTTGAGTAGTTGCGTAAATCCACGAGTTATCTCGGTGTAGTTCGGGATGAAACGACGAAGAAAGTTTTCTTTCCCTTGCAAATTTTGTAACTGGTGAAGTGTAGAAGGAGGAGGGAGATTAAGAATCACCTCAACCTTTAAAGGATCTACCCTGATCCCTTGATGTGAAACAATAAAGCCTAGAAGTCGGCCGTATTCTATGCAGAAAACGCACTTGTGTGGATTCAAGTGTATATGGTAAAACTGACAGCGGATGAAAATGGCTCGGAGGTGGATTGGATGATCAACTCGATGCATGGAATGAGCAGATAAGTCATCAAGATATGGTTGCACGATGTGCTTGATATCATGGAAGGAATAAGACATAGTGCATTGAAAAGTTGAACCAACGTTCTTTAGACCAAAAGGGAGTTTTCGATAGGCGAAAGTGCCCCAAGGACAAATGAAAGAAGTTTTGTGTTGATCCTCGGGAACAATATTGATTTTATTATATTTGGAGAAACCATCCATCAGAGAGAAGATTGTTCTTCTGGTGCAATCGTCGACAATCTGATCGACGAAGGGGGTAGGAAAGTTGTCCTTAGGACAAGCTTTGTTGATATCCCTATAATCAACACATACGTGGATTGTGCCTTGTTTCTTGTCGATCAGGACAAGATTGGAAACCCAGTCAGTGAGGGCCACCGAGTAAATAAATCCGGATTTGAGAAGTTTTTCGACTTCAAGCTTGATAGAAGATGCTTTACGTGGGTGAACTAGATGAAGGCGTTGCTGGACGGGTTTAGTGTCTGGGTATGTCTTGATCTCATGTATCACAATGTCGGGGTCGATACCCGACATTTCTTCATAGCTCCAGGTGAAGACGTCATGAAACTCTTTGAAAAATGATGTGTAGGTGACGATTTCATCAGGGCAACATGAAGCTCTGATATGCACATTTTCGACAATTCCAAGTTTGATGTATATGTCGAGGGGAATAGTGGGTGAGATATTGCTTAATTTCCCTTCGGAAAACACATCATGTGTGGACTCGGGAATGGTTGAAATGACGACAACAATCGACGGGGCCGAGATCTATTGGTAGCTCTCGATGGTGTGTTATTCCAGGAAGAGGATGGAACAGTGATGGCGATCGTCCCAGGGGGTGTCTTCCATGACAGACATAATCATCTCATCCAAGGGAAAAATGACGTGGAAAGGATTTGGAGATAAATCACCAAGAGAGGGGGTAGATGGTGTTGATGATTGAATGGCCTGATAGGTGGATTCGACCAGACTTAAAGGCATTTCATCGTTGTAATGAAGATGATCGCCAAGGTCAGGTACCATCCATGGGTCGTGAGACACAGGGGTTCCATGAATCGAGGTGGAGATCATGTTGATTGAAGCGAAAGATGAGTGTGGAACATCGGGTGGTGGAATGGGGAAGGTACCTACTAAAAAAGAGTCTTTGAGAAGACCTACACCGACGTTCTCATAACCTGGTGGGGTTTTAGCGATGAACAATATATTGCCAGTATGCATGTCCGAGTTAAAGAAGGCTAATTGGTCGATGGTAATGACCTTTCCTTGATGTGGGAAATGTACAACATGAAAAAGAGTCGACACAAATGCGTGCATAGAATCGATCCAGCTATGGCCAAGTAGAAGATTGTAAATGAGAGGAGTGTCAAAGACTTCCACTTCGACTTGGATTGTTTTTCCTTCTAGCGTGATTGGCAATGAAGGAAGGACACCGTAGGGCTTAAAACTAGAGCCATTGAAGGCTTTGAGTGTGCTATGGGATTCATTCAAAGAGGGAGAGCCGATGGCTTTCCAATAGGTAACATACATGACACACGTCGAGGCACCCTCATCGATAATGGTTCTACAAATGTTTTTGTCGGAGACAATCACTTGGATTTGGAACGCGAGTTGAGGGGGTAACCTTGGAATGTGATATTCCAAGTCAAAAATTATTAAATTTGTGTCCATCAGGTCGATTCCACCGATAGCTTTCAACAGTGCCTTCTGTTGTGTGGGATAGCTTTGGAGGACTTCGAGGGATGACATTGCAGAAGGTGCTTGGGCCAAATCTTCAACAATGCAATAGTTTTGGGCAGCACTAGCATGAGGATTGAAAGCCAATTTCCGAACAACGCCCTTTGGAGGGGGTCGAAGGACTGTGTCAAGGCTTGGTTGTTCGATATGAAGAGGACCGTTGGTAGGTGGAGTCATGGGAAAGGGTTGTACAAATGAAGGAGGTAGATCAACAACCTTCTCTTTAGAGGGAGAATAATCTATGGCTCGAGTGGTGAGTGCGATGTCATTCTTCTTTGAATCGCCGGTACACATTAAAACATAGGATGTAGTGGAAGGGGAAGGTTGGTCATGAATGACCAATTGGGCTTGTTGTTGAGAGGGGAAGGGTTGGGACAAAACGGCCGTAGTGGGTGGTTTTGGGGCCCCTTGAAGGAACTTAGTAACCTCGGTGCATCATGGACAATCCTTCGTGTAGTGATCATAACCACAGATAAGAAAAGGGTACCGAGGATTGTGCTTATCCCTATTGTCAACATGTGGGGTTTTGGTTCTCTTTGCTTGAGGAGTATTTTTGTCCTCCTTATTCTTACCCTTTCCCTTTTTGGATTTGTTTTACCGGCTCGAGTAGATTGAACAACATTTACCTCAGAAGTCTTGCTGGTGGGAGGGGTAGGAGACAGAGCATTTCGAACATTAGAAGAAGTGGGTTTGGGGTTTTTGCTTGAGGTAGAATGTGGTTGGGTATGGAAAGTCCCAATCACACTGTTGGATGCATGAGACACAACTGGAGTATATGAAGTGGTGGAAGTGGAAGGACGAGGTGCATCAGGGAGTAAGTCATAAAGAGTACCCATTTGTGAGTAAACGAGGTCAAGGTATTGAGCACGAATTATGGCCTGTTCTTCTATGACAACTCCACCCATGGCGATGGCACGAGCGATGTCGTTCACAAATGATTTTGTGAACCACTCTGTCAGCAACTGATCCGAAAGTTTGAGTTTGATGAGATTTCGTCTCCATCGCCACTCATGAATGTGATCAGATATATGAGTGGCTTTGGTTTGTTTGAAAGAACTCAAAATCTCGGTCCCCATTTCATAACGGATCGGTAACTAGTAGTGGGTGAGGAAATCCATAGCTAGGGTGTTGAAGTCGGCAAAGAAACCTCATGGTAATTCTGTATACCACTTCGCAGCAGAACCTGTGAGAGTTCTTTGAAAAAGACGTAAATGAATAGAGTCATCCATCAAGGAGTTGGATGAGCACCAGAGGTGAAAAGTCATGACGTGATTGTTCGGGTCCTCTCCTGCTTTGCCATTGAATTTATGGATGTCAGATGGTATCTTGGTTGGTATAGTAGGCCATTGGGGAGAGTGACAGATTGGATCATTTAAAATCCTCGATAGATCCGGGAGGTCCAAAGTGGCCAAGAAGTAATTCTCTATTCACATGCAGGTACTGGTGGCTTTGGGGAGGGAGTCCCGTCAGCAAACTAGTGGGACCATAAGCAGTTTGCATATAATGCGAAGACCCAGGCAAATTCAATGGTTGTTGTAGAGGAAAGTAGCCCATGGGATTATATCCTTGAACAGGGACATGAGTTTGAGCATTCGAGCCCCAAATAGGATTGGATGTACCTGGATATGGTTGGCTTATGCTAGGGGGTATAGCGGATGTAGCTGGAAGATTTTACCCCCTAGTCAATTGGGGATTATGTTGTATCAGATGGTTCCAATACTTGGCCAATGATGGAAGTATGTTTTGTCCATAGGGTGGGGTCATGAGGGGTTTTCCTCAAATCAGGGGTTGTGTTCCAATTGGGGGTTGTGTTCCAATTGGGATTTGCGTTCCAATAGGAATTTTCTCTGCAAGGGGGGGTTGAGTCAAACCTCCTTGGTGAAATTGTCCACCAACAAAAATCTGGTAATTTGGTGTGAATGACGGAATAGTGCCACTAGGGTTAGTGCTGCCGATAGAGGATGAAAAAGGTCCTCCAAAAGGGGGTTGAGGAAGCATCGGAATGAAGCTAGGAGGAGAGTTCCCAGAAGAAGAGGGACCACCAGGAGTTCCGGATGGGGTTTGCGTAGGAGTGGGAATAGAAGCATTCAATGCACGGTATCCGGGTGGAAGCATCGAGGTGACACTGGGAGAGAGTAGTGTGTCAATGGGGGATTGAATAGCTACTATAATCCTGGTGTGAATACTCATAGTGTCTATGTAATGGACCATTTCTATAGGGATGGTCAATATGTGGTCAGCTTTTGGAGCTTCTGTACCAGGAAAATAATAAGTAGTAGTAAAAGGTACCGTGTCTGGGTTAGAGGTTTCAGGGAACATATGTGAGATGGTGATTTCAACGCCTGATCCTACACCAAAAAGGTCCCGTCTAAAAACGCCAGCAGAAAAAAAAGGATCTTGACCCTTAGGTCCTGGAAAGGGTCCAGTCAGTGATTAGAAGACACAACAACTAAGTCTTCAGAATAATTCACTCACATAATATGTCTCTCAGAATCGGGGTGAAGTCGAAAGTCCTCTCGAGAATTGGTAATTCGAAATTGTTCCAAAGAGTCGGTTCTTTCCACTTATGGAGTGGTGACGTCTTGGACTTCACTCTGTTGAGGAGAGCCCTCTGGTGAGCTTGTAGGTAGGGGTTGAAAACCTTCCATATTTTCTGGAGGTAAGCCCTGCATTCTACGTGAACGACGTGGAGGGTCTATTGTGAACGAGTTACAAACTTATGAAGAAAGTCCTATGGTCAACTTGGGTAAACAAATAGCATGCGCTAGTAAACAAAATCTAGGAAACAATACCAAGCAAATAAGACCTTCTAATTCCGAAATCACTAGTTGGTGATGAAATCCAATGTCGCAACAATGAGACAAGAAGGGGCTGGGCTAGGGTGGAAAAGTTATGATGATGACCTGCTTAACGGACTTACACCCTGGTGCAAGATCCCACACATAATCGTGGGTATACCCTCCAAGGAGCCCAAGTGAGTTTGGCCAACGTCGATTCCAGGTACCATGAAGACTTGCCCCTTAATAGTCACCTTGTGTAAGACCCTAAAAAGATAGGCCACTAAGGTTACCGCAGACAACAATAAATCCTGGGGGGACAGTCGACAGTCCGATCCACATGCAAGGGTAGGGTATCTAGCCCAAAATCAACTTGAGAGGCTTCCACTCATCATTGTGGGTATACCTCCAAGTGACCCCCATAATACGTGCAATATCTACACCGATATCAACAAAGCAGGGTGAGTAACTCTGTCAATATCAATGTGACCTCGTGTTTGACCCTTGTGTGAGAAGGGCTTCCCAGGACGAAATGTTGTAAATGAAATTTTGACACTCCTTAACAAAAGATTATATTGTGTGTTTTGTGCTTTGGAGAGTGTAACTCTCTGCTTATTCCAAAGCGCTAGCCTAGCTAATTGTTGGTGTAATAGAGCCCTAGAAAAGAGTTACTAGTTAAATTTTAAAATCGCGCAATGTTATTAAGGGTTGTTGTTACTCAAAGGGAACGGAGATGAAACCGATGTTGTGTGAGACTCTGACCCAACAATGCATAGATAGGAATGAAATATATCAATTTCCATTCAATGAATCCTATGTACGAGAGGGAAAGAGAAGTTTTCCGGAACAATCTTGAACTACGATATGCAATCTCCTTTAAAATGCAATCTCAACGAATCACGCAATAATGACAATTCTCTATTTGTTCTTTTTCAACAATTTCAACAATTGATTTTCAATATTTTCAAAACGAAAATGCTTTTAAAAGAAAAATGTTTTTTACTTTTCAAAAAGGATCTACACCATGGTGGTGAAAGTAAGGAAAACCAATAACTAATGAAAAAACAATAAACAAAACCCAAACCAATCTTTCAATGGAGACAAAAACAACAAGAAGACAAAACTAGTCTTTTCAATTGCACGAGAACAATGATTTTCCAAACAATGAGAAAATGAAAAAGACAAAGAATCCCAACTTTCAAATTGATCACCGGCTCCTAACCAAACAAGTACTCAGATTCCAGGATCAAAGAGTATACCCTTGCGAAGAAAATTCAAGAGATGAGAGTTGAGAAAAATATGGACAAGAAGAGCCTTTGATTTCCGAAGACTGATCGTGCACAAAATCTGAATACAAGAAAAAATCAACCAGTGGTCCAAGAATTTATTTTTAGACACCTATACTGATCTGGGCATCTGAGCATGCAAAAACATTAAATCCAAAATTTTTAAAAGAGGGTTCGCAGGCTATCAGTAATACACAGTGTGAGAATAGAGCATTCTCCCAGGCTATCTTTGAGAAGGGTGCGAGAACCTCACACTGGACTTAAAGGTAGAGTGCAAACTCAAGGTGTTCTCGTAGGCCACTGTGGGGTTTAGTGAAAGAAGGCCTAAAACTAGGAAAAAATTTGGAAAAAGACAAGAATTTTGAAGGGACTTCTGGACCCAGAGAGTCTATCAGGGTGTCTTGAAGACTCAAAGATTGATAGAAATGAAGAAAAGTAAGGCAAGAGCAAATGGCCAAGGAAAAACACCATAAACCATGAAAAAATGGGTTGCATCCCCAGTGGAGTTGCCAATTTTGTTATCGGACTAATCGGTAGGTGCGGACACTAACAGATCTCCCTAGATCCACCTGGATCTGGAACAAAACATGATAGAACGTGACTCTTTCCCTAAGTTATGACCATTGAATTAGCTAGTAAGGCGGAACAAGTGACATACCTTTGTATCGCTTCCTAGGGTCTATGTTGCTCCCGCTTCGCTCCGGTGCTCTCGTGAGGTCAAGACCAAGACAACACAAACCAACCAAAGTGAATATAGTAAAATGTATTCAATCGTCAACTTATGTGTATGATCAAGGAATTACACAATAAAGTAAGAATAACTTTATGGGAAAAGGACACGTCGTTGTATCATATTAATCGAAAGTAGAAGATACAACATGATCTCCTTGATGTCGCAAGCTTCCTTTCCGTGACTCTTGGTTCCAACACACACACTTGCTCGATCCTTGCATGAAGAAGATCCAATTCCTCTTGATAGACCTACTAGAGTCTCCAAGCTTCTATTCAAGCAGGGTTCTTCACACAATTCCTTCACCAATTCTTCAATTAATCTTGCTTAACCTTTTCTATGAGAATCCTATCAATATATAGGAGAAGATGAGATGGTTACATGGATGAGAGTGATCCCACCAAATCAGGGAAACCAGTAAAATGATAACCATTCGAATGGCAACCCATTTTCTCGAAGATTCCCTTCTAGAACCCTCGAGACTTCATCTTTTTTCCAAGCTTGAAAACAAGTTCGCACCCTAAGTATAGAGCACAGTGCAAGAAGTTCGCACCCTAGCTGAAGGTGGCCTGCGCGAATGGGTCATTATTGCACCCTAGGCTATAAGCAGCCTGCGAACTCACTTTGAAAATATGTTTTCTAGAAGGAGATAAATGCTACTTTTCTTAGGAGAAAGTTCTTGTTAGGAGCCTGAGTACACTATTGTCAATACACCATCAAGATGACCAAAATCATGTGTAACACTAGGTCAAACGTTCTTTTTTCTGGGATGGTATGAAACATGAAATTTGCAATTTTGTGGAAAATATTTATGTTTGTCAACGCAACAAGGGTGAAACAGTCAAAGCTCCTAGCACACTACAATCGCTTCCAATTCCACCTACTATTTTGAGGGATATCTCTATGGATTTTATTACAGGATTACCTAAATCAAGCAATAAGTTAGTCATCGTGGTGGTAGTTGATCATATTTCAAAGTATGCTCATTTATGTGCTCTTCAACACCCATTTATAGCTTCCACTGTGGCTCACATTTTCATGGATCAGGTTTGCAAGCTTCATGGAATGCCTCATTCTATTGTTTCTGATCGAGACCCCACTTTCACCAACAATTTTTTGGCAAGAATTGTTCAAGCAACATGCAACCCAATTGCATCTCAACAGAACTTATCATCCCCAGACTAATGGTCAAACTCAAGTTGTCAACAAGTTTTTGGAAACATATTTGAGGTGTTTTTCATGGGAACGACAAAATCGATGGGCGCAATGGTTACCACTAGCTGAATGGTGGTACAACACTTCTTACCATACAACTACCTGCATGACTCCTTTTGAAGTAGTGTATAAAAAAAATCCATCTTCAGTTCTCTCATACCTTCCAGGTGTCTCGAAGGTCCATGCAGTTGAACAAACACTTACAGTTCAAGAGGCTATTCTTTGTACCCTCAAAGAAGCAACATAATCTCCCAGAATTGATCATGGACCAGAATCGCATGAAGCAACAGGAAAATCAAGGTCACTGCAAACGTCAATATGCAGAAGGAGAACAGGTGTTTCTTCGACTACAATCTTATAAGAAAAATTCCCTGAAGGCTGACCATTGTCATAAATTGGCGCCCAAATTTTATGGTCCTTATACCATTCTCAAGCATGTGGAACAAGTGGCCTATTAGTTAGCGTTCCCAGTCATTCTAAGATCCATCTTGTTTTTCATGTTTCATGCTTAAAGAAGGTGATTGGAACTAAGTGCCAAACTCAAACCAACCTTCCTGATTTAGACAAAAAAGGCTCCATTTGGTTACAACCACAAGTAGTTTTCAACCAACATGAGCTTCGTTTGCGTCAGCATACCATCAATGAAGTGTTAGTCCAGTGGAAAGATACAACTCCAACATATGCCACTTGGGAACCAACTACCATTCTGCATCAATTTCCTCATCTCAAGCCTTGAGGACAAGGATGTTTTTAAGGGGGATGACATGTTAGGGACCTAACCCCTCACGTAAGTAGAATAATATATTTGCATGTAATAAAGGCCAATATTAATAAGGCCTAGCAACAAAGAAGAATAAGTCGAATGTAAGAAGACCTAATAGAAGCTTCCGCTGCTAGAAGGATCTGCCTCTAGATTGTTCTTTTGGATAGACATATTTAGTATAAATAGGAGTAGAGGGTATGAGAAGTTTTGTCTTGGATATTATTGTAATAGATCCCTGCTCTGCGGAGGTTTCCCCCCCGAAGAGGCAAGTGAACATTTCTCTCAGTAATCAAAGTGCTCTTTCTGGTGTTATTCAAGTGTTATTTTGGTATTATTGTGGTATTGTTTTAGTTATATCATTGTTTATCTGCCATTGCTAGTTAATTATTTCTCTTCTACATATTAATTTATATATGGAATACTACAGATTCATGTGCAATTGTTCTATATTAGAGCAACATTAATGGAGACATTTCCATTGATTTTGGTTTCATTTTATTAATTTCATAGAAATGAATATTGGAATCCATATTGTCATGCAATGTTATTCCATCCTATCTTTATGTGTACGCTTCATTCTATTTGTGAACAACATTAATGAAACTGTTTTTTCCCTCTAAATTTATGATTCCATTTTTCAAATTTGTTTAGATGAATTTGATTTGAAATTAATATTTATTCTAGAAATTTGTTATGGAAATTATTTGTGATGCTCACCAACAATAAACAGTAATGGAGACTTTCAAGTACTTTTCTTGTTTCTTTTTACATGTCTTTATAACTTCTAATTTAAAATATGTTTTTAATTGGAAATTTTTATGGAAATTTTATGTGTAAGCAAGTGGGTTGATGCTTTTGCAACCGATCTTAATCTTTCACACCCAGTTGATACACATCATATTCTCTGTAGGTACATTTCTTGGTGCTAATTTTTTGAAGTTTATTCTCTTTTTTGTGTATGATGTTATTGCTTAATTTACTTGCATTCTAATTTTTGTATACGTTGTTGCTTATTTCTTTGGCATAACTATGTTTGAAATTGAACTGTTTTCATGTTTGATATCATGTTGTAGGAATGTGCTTCTCTTCACACAAAGACGTGAAACATAAATTGAGAAATGTACACAACAAATAGGAAAGGATAACGAAGTTGATCAGGTTCCCGTATACAATGATTATCCTTCCATCTATGTGATGTATAGTCCTTAACGTTTTTAAAGTCCGCCATAGATTGAGCTTAGTTCTTACTTTCAAATGAACAAGGATTGGCAGACAATCCATTAAGGTTTCATGATTGAGCTTAGTTCTTACTTTCAAAGGAACAAGGATCGACAAAGAGTCTATCAAGGTTTCATCTGCAGAGCATGTAGGTACCTTTGTTTCTTTACTTTAATAAAAATATTATAATGTTTTTGGACCTTGCAGGTAAAAGTTTCATAATCTTTTTGGACTTTGTAGGAAATATGTAGTATGCAGTTTTAAACATGAAATTGATGATCAAAACATCTGCTTGACATGTGTTCACAACGCCCATGCTACATCTGAAGGCTGAAATCATCTTTGTCTTAGAGGACAAATGACTATAGTTGTATATGTGCTTACAGATGATGGATGGTTTTTTATATCACATTTGATATGCAGGTAAGTTGGAAATCCGATAAAATTAGGGTTTTTCTTCAACCAACCTACAGACACTTTATCAAATTTTCAATTATTTATCATCACTTTTTTATAATAAAGTTTTACTACATATGAAGTTGTGCACATCCGAAATCTTCATTGAGGAGTGTAGTTTTCCCTCAATGATTGGAAAAGAAGAATTTGTTTTTAACAAGAACTTTAAACATTAATCTGTTCTTCTAATCTCTTCAATATTTTAGGAAATCTATTTTTTATATTTTATACTTTTTAATTGTACATCCCATACTTTTGTCTTCCATCTAATTGTGGTTATTAACATCATTTCATTGTATTTGTGCGATGCTGGATGAAATGCAAAGTTCAAACCAAATATTTATCATCACTTTTTTATAATAAATTTTTACTACATATGAAGTTGTGCACATCCAAAATCTTCATTGAGGAGTGTAGTTTTCCCTCAATGATTGGAAAATAAGAATTTGTTTTTAACAAGAAATTTGAACATTACTCTGATCTTCTAATCTCTTCAATATTTTAGGAAATCTATTTTTTATATTTTACACTTTTTAATTGTACATCCCATACTTTTGTGTTCCATCTATCTGTGGTCATTAACATCATTTCATTGTATTTGTGCATTGTTGGATGAAATACAAAGTTCAAACCAAATACTTGTTTGTATGAAATGAATAAGAAGCATAGTCTTGATGGCTTGTCATACATTCAATTTCTCCATTGTAAAGCTATAATAATTTATAAATCAATTATGTATATGTAACAAGGAAGGTAGTGTCGATGGCTTGTCATTCATTAAATTTAATATATAACTTTAATGTTTTATAAATGAAATATGCATCCATCCATC